>JAODUO010000335.1:432500-470000 GCA_025642075.2 Ridgeia piscesae
AAGACAAGAGAAAGATATATACTGTTGGAAGCCAATAAAAAATCTTAAAAATCTTATTCTTCTCTTTCTTTATAATTAGAGAAAGAACAGGTATCTAGGTAAATAGTATATAAAGTTATTTATGTTAAAATCTTTCACTTAAATGGCCAAAATTAAAACCACGTCGAGATCTAGCTTCTAGGTACTCCTCTGGCTCTGGGGCAATGGGTGGTGGATTGGGTTAGGGCCAATAGCCATAAATTGTTGAACTAAAAGAAAGATCCCAAATTTGTTTCTCAACATGTTAAATCGATAATAAATTTATTATCTGTTGCATGTACTGGTGTAGGCCCAATGTCAATGAGTATTATATGACTATATCCATTATCATGACTCTTGAGTCTAAGAGCTAGGTGAGTTCATTCCCGCTTGATGGAATATATGATACCAAACGATCTTTTGAAATTGTATATGAGGCAGGCCATTTTAATGATATTCTTTCTGTTCTGTAACAACTTATTCGCATAAAAACTTCAAAGACAAAGGATTTTGGAATATTGCCAACATTTCTGAAACTTCAATTTTCTACGCGCACTTGCTGTTTATATAGTTGCACCGACTATTTTGTGACAACAGTCTGATATTTACAATAATTATTAATTCTCAGTCAATTGCCTACTGTACACAGACTATGTCAACATAATGTTATTTCATTCATCAGCCGTTATTTTAATGTTCCATGTCAAAACAAAAGCACCAACGTTTAGATGCATTGGCTTCGAGTCGTCTTCGTCCGCCATATTTGTTTGACGGTTGCCAAGGCGACGATCAAAGTACGGTACGCCATCACCAACTTTATTTGAGAATTAGAGGAGTGCGAATCGATTTCGTTAATATGATGTTACATTTTTTTCCCACTGTAATGATTATTCTTACAGTCATATTATATAGATAATAATTTCTACTAAATAAGCAACTCTATGGATCTCGCAGTATCTCATTATCTGATAACTCGAATACGCGGTGATATATTGTATATATAATATGCACATGTGTATTAATTATTCTAAAGTTGTAATAACAAAAATAATACTATATGCGATTCCTCAGTTATATTGATGGTACTTATAATTTGTGTTATTTGACTAAACAGATTCATAAGAGATTATTAAAGAATGTCGAATTAATAGTATATTTGACACACCGGATGTATAGAATGCTTGAAATGCACGCATAGGCATAGCGGATTAACTTGAAATTTTGCACGCGCGTAAACACGCATGATCTATGTAATGTCAACCACACTCGACGTCATGGTGGGTGTGCATTAGTTGTACACGTGCGTCAAGTGTACGTGTGTTTGTCAGAGAATCGCGGGTACAGGATCGTTTATAGAGGTGAATACGGTAATCTTCAGCCGTCGCTGCAGCATCTTCAGATTTCATCCGGAAAATTATCAATCTAAACATGCCACTAAAATTTGCAGCTAATATTTCGCTGCTTTTCACTGAAGCGTCAAGCCTAGAAAATCGATATGCACTAGCAAAAGAGGCGGGTTTCAAAGCTGTAGAATGCATGTTTCCGTACGAGATTCCTCTAGGACAAATTGGTTGCAGCGAAAGAAAGTAGTGGATTGAGTCATGTTCTTATCAACAGTTATCCAGGTGGGTACATTAAATAGGTGGGGGTTGTTAGGTGGTTTCTGGGGGTCTGGCCCCCACATTTATTTTGCTTAGATTGCTAGTTGCTTAGATAATTTCACGTGCAATCCCCATTGATAAACATGACATATATATGCCTTTAAGGGGATTTGCTTTATTTATCTAGGCCAACGGTAAGATAACTGACGGTGGAAACGATCTAGAGGAAAACCGGCGAGACGTTGGAGAGACGAACTAGACGACTACTGGAATGGTACCATCTGGCAGAGGATAGCGCAAGATAGGCAAATGTGGAAGCAACGGGATACTCCAGCTGCACAATGATGATGATGATAATAATGATGAATTATTATTTTACAACATAATGAAGTTACATGACAATGAAGTTGGTGATATTTGACTAAATTTGATTGGTCTGAGCAGTATAAGTTATAACAAGTTAATCTGTTATTGCAGGAGATTGGGCAGCGGGAGACAGGGGACTGTGTGCACTCCCAACCAGAGTGGCAGAGTTCAGGGAAGGGCTGGAGTTGTCCATCAAGTATGCCAAAGCACTGCAATGCAAAGGGTAAATGATTCAAACAATGTGTTGTCAAAGATAGTTAAAACAAATACATTGTCTAGTGTTTTGTTAAATGCATCATAAACCAGAACATTGAAACATATCTTTGCAAAGACGATTTTGCAGCAATGTCTAATTTGTATTTCCATAGTAAGTAATGAAATGACATTTAATTCAGTTTAATTTGCATAGCATACATTTACTGTGTACCAAAGGAAAGTTGACAATCCCACCTGATGAAAATTCTTTATTAATATAACCAATGCCGGATATCCAACAATTTATGGGAACATGCAAGGGTGAAGCATGCCAGGACATTGAACTAAACCCAGCAGGGAGGTAGCTCTGCAGTAGGTTCCTGAAGCCAAAGAAGTATGATGGAATCTGCAAGCATTGTAAAAAAAACCAGTAAGATTGGTCAGGTAATGAAGGAGTTTTTGTGCCAAGTCAGAGACTACAACAGAAGCAAAGAACAGCAAGACATGGTTTTGGAAATTTGGAACCATCAGTGACAATGGAGTCCTACTGTCATTCATTGCCAATGTGGGGGACAATATAGCTGACATATAGAACCCTACATGGATTATTAAGTAGGACACCACACAGTGATTGCCTGGAAGTTAATGCATTGAGGTTAAATCTACGAACTGTCCCATTAGGATGCACATCATGTCTGGATGTCGGTCAGATGAATGGTTGACTAGCGCCATGGAGAAGGTCTACTTGGAGAATCTTCAGTTCAGTGCAAAACGACTTGAACAGGTAAATATATAGCTGTGTGTTCATTAGACAGATCAAGTAGGTATGTCGCTATTAGACCGAGTAGATGTGATTCACTTTGAGTGAATAAGTAGAATTGTTAGTAGATCTGTCTCCCTGTGCCTGAAAAAATACAGGTGCACCTCTCTTGTACTTAACAAGAAAGTTAAGTCCCTTAAACTGAACTATTAGGTATTCTTCCTGAGACTTAGGTCTTAGGCGGTTTACCTCCAAACAGCCCAAACTTGGGCTAACGCTAAGTTGTCCTTCTCTCTAGAATTAGTGAGTCATTACAGGTTACACATTTACCTCCCTATGTGTGATCTTTTACTTCCCCTGACATAGACACCAGACAAAAGGGACCACTGGCTTTTAGTCTCTTCCGGAAGACACAGGCAAATGTGGGGTGAACGAAATTGCCTAAGTTTCGAAACGGCGGTAGGTGGGATTGAACCACTGTCCCCTCCATTGACAGTCCGGCACTCTACCGCGTGACCACCGCTCCCCCAAGAGACTGAATAAATAGGTGTCTTACCTTGATTAAACAAGTAGGTGTGTCTCCCCTTGACGAGCCCAATATATATGCTGCTTATAGACTGAACAAGTTAGGTTTGATTCCATTTGACTGAAAAAGTAAATATGTCTCCTTTACACTAGTCCCCCAAGAATGAACAAGTGTATCTTCGTTTGACTGAATAAGTCTCTCTTAGACTAAACAAGTAAGTTTGTCTCCCATAGACTGGGCAAGTAAGTGTGTCTCTTAAACTTAGTAGGTGTGTTTCCCCTTCATAGACCAAATAGGTCCCTCTCCCTCTCCCTCTCCCTCTCCCTCTCCCTCTCCTCCCTCTCCTCTCCCTCCCTCTCCCTCTCCCTCTCCCTCCCTCCCCCTCTCCCTCTCCCTCTCCCTCTCCCTCTCCCTCTCCCTCTCCCTCTCCCTCTCCCTCTCCCTCTCCCTCTCCCTCTCCCTCTCCCTCTCCCTCTCCCTCTCCCTCCTACAAGACTACAAGCAGGTGCATGTGTCTCTCCTAGTCTTAGACACACCAAGTAGATGTGTCTGTCTATTACTCTGAGACTATATCTCATAAAGATGTTGACTGTTGAAGCAAACTGAATATGATAATTGGACAGCATTTGAAAATATAGTTGTATGGTCATTTTTATGGTATCCAAATTTGTCAAACACATTTTGCAGTTTGCAATTTTTTTAAACAAATGCTCAAGTATGTGTGGCCCCTTTACGCTGAACAAATGTGTCAGTTTCATTAGTTTTAATAAGAATGTGAGTTTCAGTTTACACTGGCACGTGTTTGTTACAAATTACTACCAAGTTTATAAAATTGATCAGTGTGTCAATGCTGTTCACTTGGTGGCACCACATGTACTGTAGTATCATTGTTATTCACCAGGTATTTTCAGCTAATTTGTAATATGTTTATGCTACACATGAGCAATAACAAATTAACATATTTGTTAATCAATCATTACCGGTAGCTGTGTTTAATATTGAAAAGGCACTGTATATTAAAAAAAAAACGTTGTAGTGATTGCATTGCTACAATATGTTGTATATTCTATCTATATGTATACTGTATATAGTTAGGTACTGTAATGTGTAAAATGCTACAGGGTATGTCCATTCCATGTTACTGCAGTCAATGATTGCATGTCTGTTGTATATAGGAAGGCATTGTGGGATTGATAGAGCCTGTGAACTCACGTATCACTCTTCCCAACTACTTCCTCGACCAGCCAGACGCAGGTTTGCATTCATCTGTCAACTTTTCTCTCATTCTCTCACAACTCTACGTAGGACTGGATCATATGTTTCCAATATGAAGTTTTCTTTGCTACCATTAAGACACAGTAATTAGAAATAAGCAAAACCAAGTGATCTAATGTTGAATTATTATAGACTAGAGGAGTGACAGACAAAGCCCAACTATTGTAGCCTTTACCATAGGTAGAACTTGATCTTGAAATATAGTAAATAACTAAAATAACTATCTTTGTGTTTTCAATGCATTAAACATTATCCAGTGGTCCAAGGAAACACTGGAATAAGGAAAGATGATAGGTACATTTACAGTGTGTCCAAGTTTCTGGGTTTCAATTCCATTATAATCTCATGAGAGTGGTGATATGGTAAATAATACCATGATCTCACGATAGTTGTCTGGTGGTAAATAACACCACAACCTCATCACAGCTATAAATATTAAATACATACAGTATACAGTTGTACCAAGGACATTCATCATATTTGATTTCTTTGTCAGATTTGGGCAACATGCAGTCAGGGAAATGTTTTTAGATGCCTGTTAATATGGATTCTACATAATAGTTCCTGTCTGTACTGTCCAACAGTCGTGTTTAAGAGACAAGTCTGAGTAATCACTGTTTACCTGACACAATACACTGGTCCAGATGTTCAACTAAAACCAACTGCTGTTTGTTTCAGCTGTGAACTTTGTGAAACTGGTGAATCACCCCAACTTGAAACTGCAACTGGTCAGTACCTCATTCCTAGTTACTGTTTGTTTCGTCTCTGATAGCAGCTTATCAAGCAATTTTGTTAGACACAGACACCTTACAATAATTGTTATGTATTTAAAGTGTTAGTGCAGTAAGAATCACAATGTGCAGATGTTATTTTCTAGTAACTTTAGCATTGTGAAACAATTCTTACTTGATGCAGAGTGGCAGGTTTGGCAAGTTTAGTTTGAGACAGTTTCTGGTAGTTTTTACTGTATTTTTAATTACCCCTTCTCTCTGTGCTCCATTTTTTCAGGATATTTTCCACCTTCAAATAACTTCGGGAAACTTGACTGCCAACATAGAGAGATACCTGCCATATACAGGTGGGTCTAATGGGCCTTGATCACACATTTCATGTAATGATCACCATCTCACATGTCACATGATGGCTCTCATCTCACATGTCACATGATAGCTCTCATCTCACATGTCACATGATGGCTCTCATCTCACATGTCACATGATGGCTCTCATCTCACATGTCACATGATAGCTCTCATCTCACGTGTCACATGATGGCTCTCATCTCACATGTCACATGATGGCTCTCATCTCACGTGTCATATGATGGCTCTCATCTCACTTGTCACATGATGGCTCTCATCTCACATGTCACATGATGGCTCTCATCACACATGTCACATGATGGCTCTCATCTCACATGTCACATGATGGCTCTCATCTCACGTGTCACATGATGGCTCTCATCTCACATGTCACATGATGGCTCTCATCTCACGTGTCACATGATGGCTCTCATCTCATGTGTCACATGATGGCTCACATCTCACATGTCACATGATGGCTCTCATCTCACATGTCACATGATGGCTCTCATCTCACATGTCACATGATGGCTCTCATCTCACATGTCACATGATGGCTCTCATCTCACATGTCACATGTCACATGATGGCTCTCATCTCACATGTCACATGATGGCTCTCATCTCACATGTCACATGATGGCTCTCATCTCACATGTCACATGATGGCTCTCATCTCACATGTCACATGATGGCTCTCATCTCACATGTCACATGATGGCTCTCATGTGTCACATGATGGTGTCTCATCACTGACTGCCCAGCATCTTGTGTCATATGATGGTCCATCATCTTACATCACTTCATCTTACATGTCACACGTCATTATGTTTGTCATCGTAACCCAGTACCCCATGTTGTCACTTGATCAGTGCCTCAAGTTGTTATCACACAATGCCCCGTGTTGTCATCACATAATGATGTCCCCTGTTGTTACTTGTCACATGAAGTCCCCTATTGTTACTTGTCACATGATGTCCCCTGTTGTTACTTGTCACATGAAGTCCCCTATTGTTACTTGTCACATGATGTCCCCTGTTGATACCTGTCACATGAAGTCCTCTGTTGTTACTTGTCACATGATGTCCCCTGTTGTTACTTGTCACATGATGTCCCCTGTTGTTACTTGTCACATGAAGTCCTCTGTTGTTACTTGTCACATGATGTCCCCTATTGTTACTTGTCACATGATGTCCTCGCTTGTTACTAGTCACATGATGTCCCCTGTTGTTACTTGTCACATGAAGTCCTCTGTTGTTACTTGTCACATGATGTCCCCTGTTGTTACTTGTCACATGATGTCCCCTATTGTTACTTGTCACATGATGTCCCCTGTTGTTACTTGTCACATGATGTCCCCTATTGTTACTTGTCACATGATGTCCCCTGTTGTTACTTGTCACATGAAGTCCTCGCTTGTTACTAGTCACATGATGTCCCCTGTTGTTACTTGTCACATGAAGTCCTCTGTTGTTACTTGTCACATGATGTCCCCTGTTGTTACTTGTCACATGATGTCCCCTATTGTTACTTGTCACATGATGTCCCCTATTGTTACTTGTCACATGATGTCCCCTATTGTTACTTGTCACATGATGTCCCCTGTTGTTACTTGTCACATGAAGTCCTCGCTTGTTACTAGTCACATGATGTCCCCTGTTGTTACTTGTCACATGAAGTCCTCTGTTGTTACTTGTCACATGATGTCCCCTGTTGTTACTTGTCACATGATGTCCCCTATTGTTACTTGTCACATGATGTCCCCTATTGTTACTTGTCACATGATGTCCCCTGTTGTTACTAGTCACATGATGTCCCCTGTTGTTACTTGTCACATGAAGTCCTCTGTTGTTACTTGTCACATGATGTCCCCTGTTGTTACTTGTCACATGATGTCCCCTATAGGGCCTGCAAGTGGGTCACGATACATGGCGTGACTCCGCGCGACTGGAGCTTATTGGAGACTAAGCGAGACTAATTGGGGACTGGACACAAGAGTAATATTCTAACGATGGATGACAGTTGTAGCTTCCGACTGATGAATACTAAGAAAATCAGTCCATAAATATCTTGTGTTATACGGTTCTTATCTTAAATGTCCGATTTAATATTGAGTTTACCACACTATCATAGACACATAGCGATTTACGTAGTGCAGATAATAGACATGATGTTAGGCTGTATGTGTCTTTTACGGGATTTGCGTTTTACGTTGCTGTACGTTGTGGTTTCGATAAGCACTTATATCTGACAAGTTGTCTAAATGCCCATAATCATAACACATGTATACGTTTGGCCCAAACAGGTCGTATTGCGCGAAAACTGGCACTCTTCATTATTAGTCAAGATCGCCAAACACAAGTACTTGCCGCTATTGCCATGGCAACCACCATAATAATCGATTAAAATTCATGATTTCCGTGATCATTGTCACCGGCAAAATGTTCCACTGCTTCTGCTTGTAATAATCCTTCGGACAATATAACTGAAATACGCTATTTTGGGACAGTTCGATTATTACGACCAAAACAAAACAAAGTCCTATATGTTAACATGGAGTATATAGACCTCCTGCCCCCAGCCTCGTTTTCGCGCGCGAGACTTGCAGGCCCTATTGTTACTTGTCACATGATGTCCCCTGTTGTTACTTGTCACATGATGTCCCCTATTGTTACTTGTCACATGATGTCCCCTATTGTTACTTGTCACATGATGTCCCCTGTTGTTACTTGTCACATGAAGTCCTCGCTTGTTACTTGTCACATGCTATCCCGTTGTTATATGTCCTATTGGTGTCCCATGTTGAAGGTCACATCCAGATATCGCAGGTTCCCGGCCGCCATGAGCCCGACTCTGACGGAGAGATCAACTATGGCTACGTGCTGAGACTGATCTCAAACCTCCACTACACTGGATGGGTGGGCCTCGAGTACACCCCTGCAGGTAGCACTTTACCCCTCAAGTAGGACTTTACCCCTCAAGTAGCACTTTACCCCTCAAGTAGGACTTTACCCCTCAAGTAGGACTTTACCCCTCAAGTAGGACTTTACCCCTCAAGTAGCACTTTACCCCTCAAGTAGGACTTTACCCCTCAAGTAGGACTTTACCCCTCAAGTAGGACTTTACCCTGCGGGTATGACTTTACCCCACAGGTAGAACTTTACCCCACTGGTAGAACTTTATCCCACAGGTAGGACTTCATGCCATACATACATATATATATATATATATATATATATATATATATATATATATATATATATACTGTATATAGTTAAAGTGTCACCAGTCAAACACTTGAGGATATAGCAAATAACTACCGCTAGGTGTTACACAGAATGTGCAAAACAGGTACCTTTGGCATCTACACAAACATTCTGATTGACAAAAATGCAAAATATGGTTTGTGAACAAATACTGTATTTTGAAAAATAAAATAATTTAAATTGCATGAAATACTCATTGGTCCACGTGGTGTAATGGTCCCCATGGCATGTTTAAAAACATTGATGGATATCTCAGAAAGGTGGACCTACATAGATAATTTGGGTTGGACTCTTGATAAGCAGAGAGCTCCTTGTCCACTTGCCATCTGAAGTTCACTCTTGGTTGGCAAACTTGTTAAATCTTGTAATTATTACCACCACAGTGGTACCATTTTGACTTGCGACATGTCAATTTTTTCGCACGACTTCGTTTTGTGCTGCATATTTTTGTAAGTATTTTGCCAAAATGTACCTGTTTTAACCATTCATTTGCACAACTGGAATTAAATCAGTCTTACAGGTTTTTAATATCTCTCCACTTTGCATATGTTTCTTCAGATATTTGTAAAAAAAGTCATGTTTTGATTCATGTGTTCGACTGGCGGGCATTTATACATATACTACACATATGTTTACATACTGTAATATATGTATATATATATATATATATATATATATATATATATATATATATATATATAAATATATATATATATATATATTATATATATAAAAAACACTAGGAGCACAAAGGTATGCCCTTATTCATACACACACGCACGCACACACACACACACACACAAACACACACGTTCTTTCTTCTTAAGGGGGTACCGTTGAAGGTCTGAAATGGATGACCCGTCTCAACCTGTCTGACCAGTGACGTGTCATAGAGATGACGTCAACCTGGTGAAAGACATTCTGGACAAGCACGTCAAGGGGTTTGTACATCAGTGACACTTGTATGTAACCCACCATTGCAGTGCGAGAACAGCTCACCGCTGTGTAATATTTCATATGTTAGTTAACAAATTGTATACAATGTTATTTGTGTTTATTTTTGAAAATTGTGAAGCAATTTTTGCGAAAATTACTCTTCACATTTTCAGCGTTCAAATTGTTGTACCTCTAGAAATAATGCAATTGTATGTAATACTGAAGTATCATTTTTGACGTTTAGATGTGCTCTATTCATGTGTGCAATAAAAACAACATGCAGCATTTTTCGAAGAGCCTAATTTTGGTCTGGTGGAGCACATATATCCTAATTGATATATCAATGAAAATATTGACGTAGGTGTCAGTTGTACTAAAACGTTTTGACAATTGTTGGAATCCGATTTCAGCGCAGACAACCAAAGATGGGCACAACTTGATCATGTATACCAAACAGTATTTTATTATATTTTTATACAAACAATAATGTCTTCTAGTTTTGCTAAGTTCTTTTTGTTGTGCAATACTTATTTTTGGTGTATAGTACATTACAATAGAAACAGCAATACCGGGTAGTACATGTATCACAAAATATAGTTTGTTCTCAACCAGTTGAAACAGCAATACCTGGTAGTACATGTATCACAAAATATAGTTTGTTCTCAACCAGTTGAAACAGCAATACCTGGTAGTACATGTATCACAAAATATAGTTTGTTCTCAACCAGTTGAAACAGCAATACCTGGTAGTACATGTATCACAAAATATGGTTTGTTCTCAACCAGTTGAAACGGCAATACCTGGTAGTACATGTATCACAAAATATAGTTTGTTCTCAACCAGTTGAAACAGCAATACCGGGTAGTACATGTATCACAAAATATAGTTTGTTCTCAACCAGTTGAAACAGCAATACCTGGTAGTACATGTATCACAAAATATAGTTTGTTCTCAACCAGTTGAAACAGCAATACCTGGTAGTACATGTATCACAAAATATAGTTTGTTCTCAACCAGTATTTTATTATATTTTTATACAAACAATAATGTCTTCTAGTTTTGCTAAGTTCTTTTTGTTGTGCAATACTTATTTTTGTTGTATTGTACATTACAATAGAAACAGCAATACCGGGTAGTACATGTATCACAAAATATAGTTTGTTCTCAACCAGTTGAAACAGCAATACCTGGTAGTACATGTATCACAAAATATAGTTTGTTCTCAACCAGTTGAAACAGCAATACCTGGTAGTACATGTATCACAAAATATAGTTCTTTCTCAACCAGTTGAAACAGCAATACCTGGTAGTACATGTATCACAAAATATAGTTTGTCCTCAACCAATTGAAACAGCAATACCGGGTAGTACATGTATCACAAAATATAGTTTGTTCTCAACCAGTTGCAAGAATGTTAAGACCAGACATGAACTGTATATCATACTTGAACAAGTCCTTTAGTGTAGCAAACATAACAACATCACTGTATTGTATGATTTGGAGCAAAAGTTTGTCGATGAGTACGATGTTTCGACCCTTCAGCTACGGGCCTTGTTCACGTACTGGTGTCACGTGTGTTGGCTCATCATTGGCTTATCCCGCTGAAATCTGAACCAACACACGTGACACCAGTATGTGAACAAGGGCCGTAGCTGATGGGTCAAAACGTACTCATCGACAAATTCTTGCTCCAAAGTAAGTCAAGTCATACAATAAACCATTCTTGGAGCCACGAACAATATATTCAATAACATCACTGTAGTTGTTAACAATGTTATTTACGACAATATGAACCATACGTAGAATCTGCTTGAACACTGAAATTAATATTGGGGCGGGGGGTGAGTCAGATTTACACTTCTGTCAGTCATTTCAGTCAGACACATTACACTGGGAGACATGAGGGGGCAGTGTTGACATTTTTGATGACTTTCACAATCAGCTCCAGTTCATGTGCATCTCCAGAAATTTTGATTTGAGACTTGCCTAACATCAACCTTCAGACTCTCGAGAAACATATAAAATTATACAACCAAAAAGGCACCCCACACCTAAATATTGGACGGCTAATGCTATATCCATCCCCAGACAAAATTATTGAGCATGCTAAGCCACACCCAATTCCAAAACCTATGATAAATGGTACACTTACATAGATACAGTACACCTAATATATAAAATTTACATTATGACAGCTGCTGCGTAACGTGCAGTATACATGTAGAGTATTAGCAGTGGAAATGCAAGCACAGTTAGAAACCAACCATACAGTGCCATAATCTCATATTGCTACACGCCATATATTCGTTGTGAGTAAAATTTGACAGAAAACAAAGGACCATTTAAAAAGTGTGTTAAGTAGAATTATTTAATTAATAATTATTTTATTTAAACCACAGATCGAGTGATTTATATAGCGTAGATTGATTATGAATTGATAAAATTATGTAACAGTGGTACTTGTTTTGAAGATTTGGACTAAGCTGGTGGCAAATAAATCATACCACAATTGTATGTGAATTACCATGACAGGTTTTAGGTTGAAAATATAGATGTCTTTATTAGTTAGATTTTTTTCTATACATCTTGTTATTTATGTGAGAAATAATATGATGTATCTACAGCTGTGTTGACATGTTCATTCTCAGTTACTGCTTCTGAATTGTTGTTATATGTGTTAACTATTACTAAGATGTGAAATCTATGTTTACATAAACACTCACTGGCCAGTGTTGTGTGAATATATATCCACATTGCAAGTTATAATGAAAAGTGAAATAACACACAATTATATATATATTTTACAATACACGTATAACATAAAATAATTTATACTGTACTATATTACGGAGTATACATCACATTAAGACATTAAAATAAACAATTTAATTTATCATCTACTCTAGAATGAAAATATATGTTGTTAACATGTGCACTATAAATGTTGGCTGACTACTTTAATCTAAATCTTCAACAATGAAATCACTTATAAGATATTTTTGTTTTATTTAATCATTTTTTAATTATGCCATTTTAAATGTTCATGATAAAACACAAAATAGTAATAATTATTTAAAAAAAACTTACATAAATGTTATGTATGTTTTTTTATAATTGGAGGAGGAGAAAAACATCAGAAACTATCAGAATGTATTTGTAAATGTAACATCATTGTTTTCTTTAAAATTTATAAACATCATACATTGTCCAGAATGTAATACTATTAATTTGTAACCCATTTTTATATTATGATGTACATCATACAGCGGTAATTTGAATATTATTGATGTAACCCTTGTTAAAATTTACACAATATTTTAGCGCTCACTAGATTATTCTAAAAAAAACACTTTATGCAAGACTGAGAACGTTTTTTTATATTCTAGTGAAAAATTTACCCAGCAATCTGCATTGGCTTAACCATATCATAGCACACTACAGGTTTGTTATGCACAATCATGAATGATTCAGCTTTTGCAGTACTATTTAAACTCCCATATGTGACATTTGCAACATGTCCTGGGATAGGCTCAAAGTACTTTGTCTCGGCGTACATGTCTGGGACCTTTCATGGCGTCAACTTCACTTGTCCTGTTGATTTACCTCCTCATATACATCTGCAACACAGACAAATAGCTTCTTTATGTAATAACATGATTGTCTTAATGCTGTTAAATGAGTTACCCACAAATGGCAGCTCACAGCTTTCTGTCAGACACACATTTGCTCCACTTTCTCTGTCAGACACACATTTGCTCCACTTTCTCTGTCAGACACACATTTGCTCCACTTTCTCTGTCAGACACACATTTGCTCCACTTTCTCTGTCAGACACACATTTGCTCCACTTTCTCTGTCAGACACACATTTGCTCCACTTTCTCTGTCAGACACACATTTGCTCCACTTTCTCTGTCAGACACACATTTGCTCCACTTTCTCTGTCAGACACACATTTGCTCCACTTTCTCTGTCAGACACGTTTGCTCCACTTTTTCTGTCAGACACACATTTGCTCCACTTTCTCTGTCAGACATACAGTTACTCCACTTTCTCTCTCACACAAACATTTACTCCACTTTCTCTGTCAGACACACATTTGCTCCACATTCTCTGTCAGACACATTTGCTCCACTTTCTCTGTCAGACACACATTTGCTCCACTTTCTCTGTCAGACACACATTTGCTCCACTTTCTCTGTCAGACACACATTTGCTCCACTTTCTCTGTCAGACACACATTTGCTCCACTTTCTCTGTCAGACATACAGTTACTCCACTTTCTCTCTCACACAAACATTTGCTCCACTTTCTCTGTCAGACACACATTTGCTCCACATTCTCTGTCAGACACATTTGCTCCACTTTCTCTGTCAGACACACATTTGCTCCACTTTCTCTGTCAGACACACATTTGCTCCACTTTCTCTGTCAGACACACATTTGCTCCACTTTCTCTGTCAGACACACATTTGCTCCACTTTCTCTGTCAGACACACATTTGCTCCACTTTCTCTGTCAGACACACATTTGCTCCATTAGATAAGGTTCAAGTCACATTACAGTGAAGGGAAAGTCAAGTGGGACTATAATTGAAAATTCTACATAATACAGATATTTAACTTTAGTTTTATATTTCAATGAATATCATCTGCAATACCAACGACAGTCCGTCCATAAATTATCGTTAATAGTATAGAAATCATTAACCTTTGGTGCCCAGTTTCTCATAGCGTATGTATTAAATGCTGCTGAATCGTGGCAGGGCCAAAATATATGACTTGCACATGTATTAGGAAGCAAAGTAGACTCAATCTGTCTCTGCGACTCAACGCTATTACATTTCACTTGTAGATTTCTCGACTTTGATTTCCTACAATGTTAAATCATTTGTTTCTACGAGTTCTTAAAAAGACTTCCAAACTTTACAAGAAAAGAAAGACACACAGATGTAGGCTACACTCATGACACACCACTGTGTCTTACAGAAGATGGCACTCAATTGCAAGTCAACAACTTAATAAGGAGCCTACCTTCACCGCTTTGAGCTATTTCCTCTGGCGGAGGCTTTCTGCAAGCAGAAACCACTCATTTACTTCAGCAGGTCCAGTTGGCAGAAAGACAATTGTCAAATTTTTAAAAATAACAGTACCCAGTAAACGTTAATACACATACAAATGCATGCTATCATCATAACTTATTGACTTATGATATTATCAAACACAAATAGACATTTTTGCATGAAAACAAGACATGGTGTCATATTATATAATAATTTTTATGGTAGGCATTATATATATATATATATATATCAAAAAATCATTTGTATGGGTGTTTGAAATAAAAATTTATATTACAAGAATTTACCAACAATGAAATTATTCCAAACATCACAATAGTCAGTCCTCAATAATATTCATGAAGTATAGTTGCTCAAATTTGTATGCGCTCTGTTGATGAAATAGTCATTATGTCCTTAAATACCCAAAGTTCCTCATAAGTATAGTCACTTTGAATTACTTTTGTTTGTCATGCAGCTTTGACAAATTGAATCTCTCGGTGTAATTGCCCATTACGTATGATCTACATAATATCTATCACAAACTTACGTGGATGTTGATCTGGATATGTGTAAAATATTGTAATTCCAATTTTTTTTAGATCTATTAATTTTAATGTTTAAACTATTTATTGTCAAATAATCACAGTAAATATGTTTTAATGTCTTAAATTATTTTAATTAGTTTTACAGATACATAATATATTGTTTACATTATAATTTATATTTATGCTAATGTCTTAAATTATATATTATTTCAATCTATGTTTAACAAATAAACTTTGCATGTTTTATGTACCCATTTCAACCTCTATGGTTGAAAATAAAACTATTATTATTAAAAATAAGTAATTATTATGGCACTGTATTCTTGTTATCACACAGATATATTGATTGATGAAGTAAATCAGATTTTTGTTTTACATTGGACAAATAGGAACTGATCAAACCAAGTGGCGGTGTTTAGTAGTCAAAGATATGCAAATTTGAAAAATTATTTAAAATATTTACCATGACTTCATGTTAATCAAATCACAGTCACATATCCTCTACGTGGATATTCTGATGTTTTGGTAATGGTTGTTCAAGCATTCCCTTTAAAAAAGAGCATTCTGATGGAGAAATTACTCACTTGACACTGCGTGATCTTTGATCTGCCTGTGGAAATAAACAAAACATTTGTTAGCTATATTAAATAAGGCAATCACATGACCCTATCAGACAGAACAGGACTATAAGACAACTAACAGTTACCATAGAGGTCATAGCTATCTTAGCATGAATGACTATTAGATAGAACATAATTATCACAGAGCACGTATGACTATCAGAGAGCACATGACTATCAGAAAGGGCACATGACTATTGGAAAGGAAAAGTCATACAGAATAGCATCACAATGTACTATGTCACAAGTCAACACATCACCATCATGTTGTTCATTATAAATAAGTGTTGCAGTGGTTTACTTTATATTTCAAGCAATTACACACACGTACATAGTAATTACTTTTTTTAAATTAAAATTGAGTGAAAATCATTACTTTATGATTAGAATAATTAGTCAACAGAAACACGTACCGTCACTTTACTCAGGCGGCCTGTAAGCAGAATAAGAACCAGTTTGATCAAAGTAACATTTTCACCGTTTACATCCAGCTTAATTTTGCTCATATTTGACAGGTTTTGATTAACTAATGACATATAAGGTGGGTATGAAAAGTTAACCGTCAATATAGTGCACAATTAATCAACCACTACATTTTACTCAGTAGTCGGCACCAAAAGGAGAGTCTACACTCGGTAAATTGCTCATAATCGAGTAGAGTCTACGTTCAACAATGTGCTCAGTACCAGACAGAAAGTGTTCCCTCACCAATGTGCTCAGCACCACATGGAAACTTTGCACTCAACAACTTGTTAATATTTACCAGAATATATGGAAACACACAGTAGTAATGACGTGTTAGAGACTGAGAGAGGAGGCTGAGACTTACGTGGCAGTGGCGGCTCAGCTTCTTCATCTTCGTCTTCCAACATCTCTGGTCTGCAAGAGCATCAACACATCAGTGTCTGCCAACACCTCGACAGCAGCCAATAAATGTTAGGAAATCTCATTTCCTAACTTACATCATAACTACCCATAGTTGATCTATCTGGCTTCTTCTGCATCACATCAATCCCATGGCCTTACACACACTCGGCCCCATGTCTACACCCGGCCCCGTGTCTACACTCGGCCCTGTGTCTACACTCGGCCCTGTGTCTACACTTGGTCCGGGGTCTACACTCGGCCCCATGTCTACACCCGGCCCCTTGTCTACACTCGGCCCTGTGTCTACACTTGGTCCGGTGTCTACACTCGGCCCTGTGTCTACACATGGCCCTGTGTCTACACTTGGCCCTCTGTCTGCATTTGGCCCTGTGTCTGCACTTGGCCCTTTGTCTACAATTGGCCCTGTGTCTGCACTTGGCCCTTTGTCTACACTTGACCCTGTGTATACACTCAGCCCTGTGTCTACACTCGGCCCTCTTTCTGCAGTTGGCCCTATGTATACACTCGGCCCTGTGTATACACTCGGCCCTCTGTCTACACTCGGCCTTATGTCTGCACTTGGCCCTGTGTATACACTCGGCACTGTATCTACACTTGGCCCTTTGTCCTCACTCAGTCTTGTGTCCACACTTGGCTATGTGTCTACACTTGGCCTGGTGTCTACACTTGGCCCTGTGTCTACACTCAGTCTTGTGTCTACACTTAGCCCTGTGTCTACACTCAGTCTTGTGTCTACACTTAGCCCTGTGTCTACACTCAGTCTTGTGTCTACACTTGGCCCTGTGTCTACCCTCGGCCTCATGCATACCTACATTTAGCCTTATGTCTACCAACAGTCCCAGGTAGAAAACAATTAGTACAACATGAAGAAAGCTTTACAATAACGTGCTCATGTGTCGTGCTATATATCTGCCTATCTGTCCATCCATCCTTCTGTCTATCTGACTTACATCATTGACACCTGTCTGCTGTCATTCCCTGATTGACACCGGACGTCATCATAAAGTTCTTCAGAAGCAACTATAAAAAACACAAATAAAACGAAGTGTCAAACATCAAAGTGTAGTTTACGCAATGTAAATGTATGCAAGAAATGTACTTGAATGGTCAATAATACTTCTAGAATTAAGTTAGTTAAAAAGTCAGATCTCTGCAGACTATGTGAAATGCATTTTGGACCCACTAGACATTTATATAAATGAACAGTTTTATAACTTATCCAAGCTAAAACAATGTTTGAAACACGTCCTGGTTTTACGCACCTAGATCGGAAACAGTAGAATTGTTAGGTCAAAAAATACTTTTCTATTTATTACAGATGTTTATGTAGTACACCTGTTAATCTGTAGAGAATGCTAGTTAACATCCCTGCCACTATCTGTCAGTATATTGAATTGGCTAGAGGCTGCTATGTGCTTGCAGTAGTTTTATATAATTTTCTCCCATTGTTTTTTGGGACAATTTCACCGAGATCGTAACAAAAGCCACCATGACACAGGACATGTCATTAAAGTTAAGAATCTTATTCAAAACTTAAACATCCGCCGTCATATACCAGTGACGTAATTTCCATGACACCAGCAAAAGTGTCCCAGCAGCCAGTCTTACTGTTGAGTTTTCAGTGTACAATGTCACCATTAAGGAGCAAAATCAATTTTAAAGAGCAACGTCTCGCTGATGATCGAGCTGCTATGGATGTTAGTGAAACTGTCGTCGCATGGTCACTTACTGTCATCTATGTTTGGCAGTTCAACGTTGGGTGGTCTGCTGGGTTTGGGAGGAGGTGGGTCATTGACCACTGGCACAGGCAGCTGCTTGTAATGTTTCACATCAGCGTAGGTGACCGACTGGGAGGAGACCTTAGACACTCTCTTCATCTTGTCAGTGTTGTTGTCATATGGGGGTGTCCTAGTAGTGTCCAGCTTGGACACTCGGATACTGTTTGGCCGGACACTCTCCACGGGTACTGCTGGTGGCGGCCTGTGTTCTATGCTGGTCGTCCCGTTCTGTGGCGGGGGTGATGCGACAGGCTCTGAGACCTCCGCAATGGGGGGCGGGGCGGCCTTCTTCTTACTTGGGATCACCGGTGGTGCCCCACTGCTCTGCTGGGGGTCAGAAGAACTGTACTGACTCACCCGAACACAACTCTCCCTCTTGTTGGGCACAACACTCAGCTGTCTACGGGCACTGTTGACAAGGTTGGCAGACACTATGGCGCCAGGGGAGAGTGGTCCTGGGCTGACCACAGACTTCTTTGGGGGGAGCTGCACAGGCTTCAGGCTGACCGATGGCTTGACCGGCCTCACACTGTTGGGATGCTGCTTCTGGTCAAAGCGGCCAATCAGCTTACTGAAGTCCTTCACTGTTTCCGTGGAGGTCGGTGCCACATCGTAAATGTCTTCTGCCTGTTCAGCAAGCAACGCGGTATATTTAAATGTTTGTCTAGACTTGGAACAGAGGAAATAATGGTAGACATGTAGCAGAATGAAGTCACACATGTCAAGCTTTGGGAAGGGTCCCTGTCAGAGGGCATGACTGGGGTATTTAAATTTGTCACATGTTGAAGGTTTCTTGTCCAAGGGAAAATGGGATAAATAGGGGAGGACAGAAACTAGGCATTTGGCTAGTAGAGGTGATTGAGTGTACCTAATTTTCTATTTGAATATCTGTGTATAAAGTGGCATCTGTAATATTACCCTTGTTACTAACTACATGCGTTGTACACTGTATAACTATTGTAACAGAACAGATACACTTATATGTGTGTAAAATAGTATGAACAGTGAACAATTTAAGATAATCCCCAAAAAAGTCTCTCTTCAAATAAAAAAATGCTTTACAGAAAGATACAACAGTATCTATAATTCCAAAACTTCAATGTGAAATTTATATTTGGTTAGCCTTGCTGAACTATTACATCCCATTCAATAAGTAGAGGTTTGTGTTGTATTTCAGTTCTTGCCTAGTAAACTAAGACAGAGTTTTTTAATTATAATTATTAAGTTTCTTTGCACAGTAAGTAAACTCATTCTCTGGTAACCAGCTCTGGTGGCTAGGATAACTGGGATCAAATTGATCTTTTTCACCACACTAACAGAAATACACAAAGTAATCTATTGTCCAAGATGAACAACACATTTCTTAATATAATGCTTGTCTTCTCATCTAAAGGCACTCAGTGTACCAAAATATGCAAAGAAATGCTGCATGCCTGAGTGAATGGGATCAACTGGGAGATGCAGCTACAAGCTGTAACTGAAACGCAAACCATCATTTTCATGTGTTAAATTTTGTTGGCCAGCTAACATAAACTAGGAAAGCAAAGTCAAGTGTTTCAGAATGGTTTATTTTCATCTAACTAAATTCTACTACTTCTTCTTATTCCCAATTTTAATGTCTCGATGTTAATATGTGTTAGCACTAACAGTCCATGATAGCTTATGTTTTATAGTGCTCACAATGGACAGGTAAAAAATTACTTTGAATGTTGAAACATGCATTTGGAGTTACTTATTCTCTGAGAATGCTGCCAAATGTAAAATCATGTGGCGAATAAAAGGGGTATCCTCCACTATTCTACAAGTGAGGCTTCAAACTTCAAAGAATTTCCAGTTTGGGAATCCCAACTAGAGCGCAGTGTCTCATTTAACTCCCCTAAATAAAATTATTTTCAAATGGTGCAACTTGAGGCACCTAAAAATCTGTTCTCTGTCAATTAATATGTAAACATTGTGAATATATCAATTTAATGGGTACAAAGGAGAGACACACGGAGGGTCTAGCATCTCCTCCCCCCAGCTCTGCTCCCTTTGGTTTCATGTAAAATTGTAACTACTGCCACCTGGTGGTTGATATATGAAACACAGTGATCAGAACTAGCTGCTGTTACTGATGCCACCCCACTTAGGGGTTTTATTCTTTTAACTGCCTTTATTTTAATTAATGTCACTAACAAACTTGTTTTTATCTAAGAATAACAGTTTAGTTGAGGGTTGAATGGGGAGCACTGGTCGCACGGAGCGCCGGACTGTCAATCGAAGGGATGGTAGTTCAATCCCACCTGCCGCTATTTCAAAACTTTGGCAATTTCGTTCATCCCACATTTGCCTGGGTCTTTCGGAAGAGACACTACAAACCGGTGGTCCCTTTTATCTGGTGTCTATGCCAGGGGAAGTAAAAGATCCCACACAGAGGGTAAATCTGTAACCTGTTGTGGACTCACTAATTCTAGAGAAGGACAATTCTAAAAACCAATGATAATAATGGTCAGCAAGATGGCCGAGGTCATTTAATGGAAGAAGATTTTTTTTTAATTATTTATCACCCGAAAAATCAGAAGACTTTGCTGATTTGAAATCCCATTCACCCCAAAATCTTGTGTATACACTGGAATTACCCCACCTTCTAACGAGGTGTGGGTTCACCAGAAATAAGCTGTGGAATCTGGTTTCAGGAAATTTACTGCCAGTAAAATTATGCATGTTGAAAATCGGTCCATATGCCCAAATATCTAAACCTCAAATTGTTTGCACTAAAGACTGACTCCATACCCGATTTATGTGACTGACCCCAATACATTGTGACCACTGCCACCACATAAACAAACACACAGGAAGTGATCTCCCATTCAATAGAGTTGAAGCAAAGTGAGTCTATTTGACGAGACATATCATTAAGTAGATCAATCATGTGGACCTGCTTTCCTTCAATGCTAGCTGATCACGATGTTGCACCATATCACTTCTCAGCTCTACAATACTGGTCTAACTATACACCTTTAATTATGCTATATCGTGTTTATATATGTAATTAGTTGAACCAAAAATATATAATATATATATATATAAATATATAAGGTTAAACACCACGTATGGGAGACCAGTTAGGCATATAGTACTGCGTACGGGAGACCGCTGTTTTAAGGAGACTGGAGCCGGTCTCCCTTAAAGTTTTGATGTGTGATTGCTTAACTAATGCATTTTTTTAAATGATTATCCTTGTTAGTGGAGATAGATTAGATATAAAGGAATTAACTTGTGCAATTATTATAAACTTTATTTTATATTTTGATTGGTTTTGAGCACATTTATTGCAGACACTTGTATATATTTATGTGCATAAGGCGCCGCGTACGGGACCCCGGCAGAGAAGTGCTTTAAAAGTTTTGCTATAATTATATTGATTGAGGGGTCAGCATTCCGTGATCAGTGTACTATATGCTTGTTTGATGAGTTAATTTTAATAAATATATACAAACATTAATAAAACAAATATTTGACGGATCTCCTAGCCATACGTTGTACATTTGTTAAATGTGGCACAGTCAATTTGTGTATCTGCATATATATTTACGTTGTTATTGTTATCGGTGTATTGGGTTTTGGATATATACCAGGTCAGCGTTAAATATATACTACTGCAAATAAGTATAACTAATAACAAACTTCCGATTACACACCGCTCTCCCGTATGCGGCATCTAAGCATATAGGTTTTAAGGAGACCAATTTTTGTCTATCTATGTTATTTATTACAATATCCTAACAATATTGTAGTATGTGGTGTGTATTTGTATTACAGACAATGTTCCAATTATAGACATAATTGGAAAATCAGTTACATAAAAATATACGGCCGGTCTCCTGTAGGCGGTCATATATATACTGGTCTCCCTATGCAGCATTTAGCCTTTATATATATATATATATATATATATATATATATATATATATATATATATATATATATATATATATTACGAACCTATATATTATTTCCTATTGTCATAATTGTGCAACTCGTGAGTCCTGACATACATTAGTTTGTCCAAATTACGACACTACTGCCAGGTATAGCTCGCCTTACTAAAATAAAAATAACTTGTGACCGTATCTCGAGTTGAGGTGGCCGCCTAACCTTGCTACAGTCGGCGGGGACCGTTCCGAGGACACGCCCGGGTCGCGTACGCGCCCGGGTCGACAACTGAAGCAAAGCTAGCGGCTAATTACCATCCAGTACACTCATAAACATATTAATCTACCGTGGAACATACTTATTTGATATACTTACGTCTGCCATGGTTACTGGTGTCGAATTGTCGACGTCCAAACTCTTGCAGTGTCTGTGAATTGAACCACTCAACGCCAACTCATGCACAATTTACTTCCTGTTTTTGGCGTCAGGTACGTCGCGCTAGCACAAACCGCGGAGAAGCACAGTCACTTCTTCCTGGTTGCCAGTCGTGCTGCTAAATGCACCGAAATCACTGTTTCTTTCGGTAACAGCCTCTGCTTGGCGTAGACCTAATCACGGTGATTTCGTGCAAACACGTAATTTTAACGTCATGCAGCATAAAGTTATTAAAAAAAGTTCCTAATTCTCAGAGACAAAATTAACCACAAGTAACAGTAACTTTTACAGACGGCTCTCGTTGACACTACTTACAGGTAGGTGGCGCTACGGTACGTGGAAAGACCAATATCGACTACCTGAATACGTCGACACGCATCAGTGATCAGAAGCCGTATCAGCCTTTTCAAAGCCGACCTAATTTAGGGGCACGGCTCCCGGTGGCGTGTAGGGACTACACAAGATTCACTACACTGATAAACTTGTTAACACCGTATAAGAAAATCCTTTGTAGTTTGGATTCGGACTCTGCGTCAGGGTGCGTGTAGTAGTAGTATATAGGCCAACCTATAGAGGAAGGCTTTGAAGCCAAGCAAAGCCTAAGGTTGAGGAAATCACAACACATCTGCAATCGGGAATATACCCGGGACTGACTGAGTATGACCGATCGATCGAATATGTGCGAGAGTTGTTTTAATTATGGTGTTTATAACCAACACATGTTATTTAAATGTAATCACTATTCTGTGCAAACACATCATAATGTCGTTCTCTGGACTCGGTAAAGGTGACCCGAACTGGGAGTTGACCGTATTGACTAGACTAATTTTCTATGCGTTGTCGTTACATAAGTAATGTTCGACCATCCTCGGGTGCTTTAATTGCAGAAATGGCGTATTATCGAGGTGACCGTAAAGCGAGGTGGTTCGGTTGTATTATTGTCGACACTTGTTGGAATAAAATAAATATTATACAAACATAAGTTACTTAATTTGTGGATAAACAGACAGATCTATGACAATTGATGGAGTGCTAAATGGTTGGCTGGTGATAATGGTGGTTGGAATAACTATAATTATGTGAAAGTATTATAATGTGTCACACACGGCAAGTTATACGCAGCGCGTAAACCCCCCCCGCGCCTGCGGCAATTGTTTATCTGCCGAAGTGCAGTGGCGTGTAACGTTGCTGATATGGTGGGACAATGGTGGGTATTATATTAAAAATAATATTATATCACTGCTTCATTTGTGGCAAACAGTTCGTGGGCTTTGGTGTCATCGTGTCTGCCATGAACCAGTTGTGGTATTCTTTGGGGCAGATGAAACAATTATTATATTTAATTTGTGTCGTCGTCGTCGTCGTCGTCGTCGTCGTCGTCGTCGTCGTCGTCGTCGTCGTCGTCGTCGTCGTCGTCGTCGTCGTCGTCGTCGTCGTCGTCGTCGTCGTCGTCGTCGTCGTCGTCGTCGTCGTCGTCGTCGTCGTCGTCGTCGTCGTCGTCGTCGTCGTCGTCGTCGTCGTCGTCGTCGTCGTCGTCGTCGTCGTCGTCGTCGTCGTCGTCGTCGTCGTCGTCGTCGTCGTCGTCGTCGTCGTCGTCGTCGTCGTCGTCGTCGTCGTCGTCGTCGTCGTCGTCGTCGTCGTCGTCGTCGTTGCATACTCGCAAACGTATCGCCTTAACTGACTCTCGCTCGGCAGCGTAACTTCGCCGAGAAAACAGTCTGGTACGTCACATAACAGGATTTTGAATATTATCCGTATGAGAAATTTTTATTTCTGCTTAATTTTGTGTGGACATAAGTTTAACGTTGAGTACGTTTAATAGGACGGTATATATTTTGTAAAGTATAATCTTATTTTAGTTTTTATTTCATAGTTGGCATGAGAGCCAATCAGCGTCTCTAGGCTATTCTGGGGTATTAATCACGATAGCTAAACCTAAAACCATGTGTAACCATATAAGCGTAAATAAACATATATCACAAATACAAGACCAGGGTTGTGTGTGAACTTGTAGATCAGGTTTAATGTTTACAAAACATGGAATCATATACATTACAAAGTGCTGCCACCTCACGGCGCCTGGGTAATCGTGGCTATCAGAGTCAAACGGGTGTCCATTGACGACATTGTACGACTGACTACACTTGGCAGTCTGTTCGAGGATCAAAATGCATCACTGCAAACCATTTGAAACCACAACATACGGAGCAGTTGCTACATAGCGTTCAACTTGTAAACACTATAACATTCTGATGAACAGGCGCACAGAGAAGTCCTAACGAATACTATCAAGTACCAAGTTTCTCTCCCATCGAACAGTCCACCCTCTCTTCTTCCTGTTATACCAAGTTTCTCTCCCATCGCACAGTCCACCATCTCTCCTTCCAGTTGTACAACGTTTCTCTTCCATCGCACTGTCCACCATTTCTCCTTCCAGTTGTACCAAGTTTCTCTCCCATTGCACAGTCCACCGTCTCTCCTTCCAGTTCTACCAAGTTTCTCTTCAATCGCACTGTCCACCATCTCTCCTTCCAGTTGTACCAAGTTTCTCTCCCATCGCACTGTCCACCGTCTCTCCTTCCTGTTCTACCAAGTTTCTCTTCCATCGCACTGTCCACCATCTCTCCTTCCAGTTGTACCAAGTTTCTCTCCCATCGTACTGTCCACCGTCTCTCCTTCCAGTTGTACCAAGTTTCTCTCCCATCGCACTGTCCACCATCTCTCCTTCCAGTTGTACCAAGTTTCTCTTCCATCACACTGTCCACCATTTCTCCTTCCAGTTGTACCAAGTTTCTCTTCCATCGCACTGTCCACCATTTCTCCTTCCAGTTGTACCAAGTTTCTCTTCCATCACACTGTCCACCATTTCTCCTTCCAGTTGTACCAAGTTTCTCTTCCATCACACTGTCCACCATTTCTCCTTCCAGTTGTACCAAGTTTCTCTTCCATCACACTGTCCACCATTTCTCCTTCCAGTTGTACCAAGTTTCTCTTCCATCGCACTGTCCACCATCTCTCCTTCCAGTTGTACCAAGTTTCTCTTCCATCGCACTGTCCACCGTCTCTCCTTCCAGTTGTACCAAGTTTCTCTCCCATCGCACTGTCCACCGTCTCTCCTTCCTGTTCTACCAAGTTTCTCTCCCATCGCACTGTCCACCGTCTCTCCTTCCAGTTGTACCAAGTTTCTCTCCCATCGCACTGTCCACCGTCTCTCCTTCCTGTTGTACCAAGTTTCTCTCCTTCCGGTTGCACCAAGTTTCTCTCCCATCGCACTGTCCACCATCTCTTCCTGTTCTACCAAGTTTCTCTTCCATCGCACAGTCCACCATCTCTTTCTGTTGTACCAAGTTTCTCTTCCATCGCACGGTCCACCATCTCTTTCTGTTGTACCAAGTTTCTCTTCCATCGCACAGTCCACCATCGCTTCCTGTTGTACCAAGTTTCTCTTCCATCGCACAGTCCACCATCTCATCCTGTTCTACCAAGTTTCTCTTCCATCGCACAGTCCACCATCCCTCCTTCCAGTTG
Source organism: Ridgeia piscesae (assembly GCA_025642075.2). Lineage (NCBI taxonomy): Eukaryota > Metazoa > Annelida > Polychaeta > Sabellida > Siboglinidae > Ridgeia > Ridgeia piscesae. The sequence continues at coordinate 459,296 of JAODUO010000335.1, forward strand.
TACCAAGTTTATCTTCCATCGCACAGTCCACCATCTCTTTCTGTTGTACCAAGTTTCTCTTCCATCGCACAGTCCACCATCTCTTCCTGTTCTACCAAGTTTCTCTTCCATCGCACTGTCCACCATCTCTCCTTCCAGTTGTACCAAGTTTATCTTCCATCGCACTGTCCACCGTCTCTCCTTCCAGTTGTACCAAGTTTATCTTCCATCGCACTGTCCACCATCTCTCCTTCCAGTTGTACCAAGTTTATCTTCCATCGCACTGTCCACCGTCTCTCCTTCCAGTTGTACCAAGTTTATCTTCCATCGCACTGTCCACCATCTCTCCTTCCAGTTGTACCAAGTTTATCTTCCATCGCACAGCTCACCATCTTTCCTTCCAGATGTACCAAGTTTATCTTCCATCGCACAGCCCACCATCTCTCCTTCCAGTTGTACTTGCGTAGTTACTTGCGTAGCGTAGTTACTTGCGTAGCGTAGTTACTTACATAGTTACTTGCGGAGTTACTTGCGTAGTTACTTGCGTAGTTATTTGCATAGTTACTTGCGTAATTACTTGCATAGTTACTTGCGTTTTACTTGCATAGTTACGTGCGTTTCTCTTCTATCGCACAGTCCACCATCTCTTCCAGTTGTACCAAGTTTCTCTCCCATCGCTTTGTCCACCATCTCTTTCCTTCCAGTTGTACCACGTTTCTCTCCCATCGCTTTGTCCACCATCTCTTTCCTTCCAGTTGTACCAAGTTTCTCTTCCATCGCACTGTCCACCATCTCTCCTTCCAGTTGTACCAAGTTTCTCTTCCATCGCACTGTCCACCATCTCTCCTTCCCGTTGTACTAAGCTATCCACTGTTCTCGAATGTTTCCGAACCTTCTAAAGGATCACAGAACCTTCATGCAGACTGCCGACATCGTTTTTTGATTCAGCACAGTCACATTCTCGTAAAGATATGTTGATGTCACGTTCTATTAAAACATGCCCTTTTCGTTTTTTCAAACTGACACTAATTATATTACTATATGTTGGTTACGCTCTAGCCAACGAATACACAGTTACATGATAATAAAAATAACACGAACATTGACGGTGAGCAATATTTATGTATTTACATCAGCACAACATCACATGCTATTACAAAATGAGAAGGACAATTATTACATCAATCAGGCAGTCCGGGTAACGATATACAAATGTTTAGCCATTGGCATGTTGGCTACATTTACATTATTTTTATATATATATATATATATATATATATATATATATATATATATATATATATATATATATATATATAAAAAAAAAAAAAAAACAGTGTATATAAATGTTGAATAGTTATATTTCAAAATCCAGGTGACATTCTATATGGGTGATTCATTGTCATTTCGACAGTCCCATTCCCATTCGGTGATATTTTTTTATAACGCATCGCACTGAACTTGACATGTAATGCTCGAGTGGTTAGTTTCTCCACTGTGTGAGTAGATCGACTCGTATATTGCGCCGAGCTATAGCACACCGTCTTATGTGACCGCCACGGCCCCTCAAGGCAAGCAGCTGTCTCCATTATCAAACAGATAATCCACGTGCTCTTGGTTAAGAGCACCTTTGGCGAAACTTATCTGAAATACAAAATAAATGTTACGTCGTATTGTTTTGCAGAAATACAAGGAAATGCGATGCAACGAATTATAATAGTGCACTCGGTGAAATCCATAGAAACAAGAAGGTGATTATAACTTTAAAAAATGTTAACACATCATTCATTTTTTGCAAATGAAACGTCGCAGCATGTTCCCGTTTTCGTGGTATGCGACATTTCCCAAATAGGAACTTTAAAGTCACTGTTTTCTTTCAATGAAGGAACCCAAGGCTGAGTTGGAAACGAGTGGGCAATTATGAATGGGACGTCGTTGTTGAGACGTGGGGAGATTTAACAAGACAAGTGACAGAAGCTACCAAATAAGGGACGGGGACACCACACGACAAGGAAGCAAGTAGACGAGGACGTGTTTGTTTCGTTGAAGTTGGCTAACATTATGATGACTGTTTGTCCATTAAGTGTACACGCAAATACTTGCATACATCACACACAGAGAGAGAGAGAGAGAGAGAGAGAGAGAGAGAGAGAGAGAGAGAGAAGAGAGAGAGAGGAAGAGAGAGAGAGAGAGCGAAAGAGAGAGAGAAGAGAGAGAGAGAGAGAGAGGGAGGAGAGAGAGAGAGAGAGGAGAGAGAGATGCATTGAGGTCGCGACACAGTAGCGAACGACGTACGCGTCACATGATACTCGCAACATCCTTGTTTACGACCGTTCCACTCTTATCCAAACGAGCAATCTTTGCAATCCGAATTTATGACCTTTCTAACAGTGTGCTGGTGTGAATGTGTAAGCCTACTCATTCTTACTTAGTAAGACAACTAATTTGACAGAGGCCACTATGTTTGATGCATTGACGTAGTTGTCACACACATACAATATATTTAAAATTAAAATCAACTTTATGTAAACTGGACCTACTTTTCGTATTGAAGTGAATTTTTATGTCAACAAACCACATGTACAATAAGATTCCAAATAAAAATGGTCGACATGAATTTATACCTAAAGTAAATAAATAGTAGGCATATGTCAGGTGATGGTACCAAAACAACATACAGAAGTTTCATAAATGGGGTGTCATGTTGAAACTTCAATCGGTGAGTCTTTTAACAGTGTATGCTGCCCTATGTCTGCACGTGAACCTGCTGCCGAGCTCTCTTACCGTGTCCATGACGCCGTCAAAGTACTGACCCTTGCACAGACGTGCCCCAATCACGATCGGAGCTTTCACTCTCTGCAGTTTTCCTGTCCAAACAATTGTCTCAATCACACAATAGCGAGCAACACAGTTATTTCCATTCAAGGCTTCAAGGCGGCCATTGGCACAAAGACATTAGTATTGCTTAACTCGTTGACATTTTATAAATATGTGTCTTATTCAGTATTCAAGAAAACAATTCTATCATATGCAGGATAACGTGCTGTTTCAGTGTCACCCATGTCAACCCGTAACACGCAGTATGTTATTTGACATAGCTAAGATACGTCTTAACTCTATACAAGGTCTGTACAACAAGTCAAAGGGATTACGGTAGTTATTGATACTGTCTGCTTCAGATAATGGACGAGTACTTTCGAGTTGTTTTAAAGAGAATAATAATAATAATAGATGTAAGATAGTCGCAATAGGTATTTAAAGAGTTAATATCGGAATGAAGAAACGTGCGGAAATAACCAATAGAAACGTGCGAAAATAAACACAACAGCGGATGTATTATACAGGGATGTAATTATGTATGTAATTGTAATTGCGCCAGGGTTAATTTGTGTAGACAATTTAAGTTACGATATTCAACAGGTCAGCTAAGGAAATGCAGCTGAATGAAGACATTTCCAATAAACCCCACATTTGATTGTATCATATTGTACACAGCGATAATCCTGTCTTTTTGTATTGTATTAATAACACGGGTATCTTTCTTTAAATGTAAAACGATCTAAATAGAGGATCGAGACGTTATTACTCGACGACTGGCTACGCGTGCGGGGTATTGGCTGTGGTTGGCCACTCACCAACGAACTCTTCCTCGGCGACCTTGATGTGGTCCAGGTAGACAATGACGGCCTGGCCGGTGTAGACGACCACGTAGTGGTGCCACTTCCCGTCCGCCGCCTGCAAATAGACACGTACACTTGGATGTTATAGCGCAACATGTTCCACATATCACTCCACTCTCACAGGTGGCGTCGTTTGTGAGTCTGCTACAAGGAAAACGATCATCTTTCGCCATAAAAACTAGCCCGTTGCACTACGCACTAATTTCACTTCGGTCAGGTCTACGAGAGTCACTCCCAAACGTACTGACGTCACATCCATCAGGTCTACGAGAGTCACTACTACACGTACTGATGTCACTTCCGCGAGGTCTACGAGAGTCACTACCACAAGTATTGACGTCACATCCGTCAGGTCTACGAGAGTCACTACCACAAGTATTGACGTCACTTCCGCCAGGTCTACGACAGTCACTACCACACGTATTGACGTCACATCCGCCAGGTCTACGACAGTCACTACCACACGTACTGACGTCAAATCCGCCAGGTCTACGTGAGTCACTACCACACGTACTGACGTCACTTCCGCGAGGTCTGCGGGAGCCAACACCACCACCACCACACGTACTGACGTCATTTCCGCCAATTCTACGAGAGCCACCACCACATGTACTGACGTCACTTCCGCCAGGACTATGACCACGAGAGTAACCACTACACGTACTGACATCACTTCCGCCACGTTTACGAGAGCCACCACCACAACCTTATTCACAAACGCATCACTTACCGCCAAGTCAAGAAGAGCCACGGCCGAACCTGTCTCATTCCTCATGGATGCCGCGACTACGTCTGCGTCAGTGGACGAGATATCGACGGAGCTGGCGACGTTACACGCATAGTTGTTGATGAGAGCCTGGAGACCGGTATTGCCGGCGTCGCGCTTGAACCAGAAGCTGACGGAGAACTCACTGAACTGGTCGAAGGCGTTGCTGAAGGCGGGCACTTGCATGCTGCTGCGATTCGCGCTCCTGAAGCGGCCGCAGTTGCCGGCCACGCCACAGTTAGGCTCGATCTCGACGAAATCGTGCTTCAGCCAAACGCCGTGGGTCGCCAAGAACGAGTCGTCGCCCATGTCGAACGTGATACACGTCAGGCCCTTCAGCATGAACTCTGTCGGACACAGTATCATAGGTTACTGTCAATGAACTCTACCGAACAGACACATCACCATGAACTGTGTTGGACAGACACATCATCATAGGTTATTGTCAATGAACTCTACCGAACAGACACATCACCATGAACTGTATTGGACAGACACATCATCATAGGTTACTGTCAATGAACTCTACCGAACAGACACATCACCATGAACTCTACCGAACAGACACATCACCATGAACTGTACTGGACAGACACATCACCATAGGTTACTGTCAATGAACTCTGCCGAACAGACACATCACCATGAACTGTATTGGACAGACACATCACCATAGGTTATTGTCAATGAACTCTACCGAACAGACACATCACCATGAACTGTACTGGACAGACACATCACCATAGGTTACTGTCAATGAACTCTGCCGAACAGACACATCACCATGAACTGTATTGGACAGACACATCACCATAGGTTATTGTCAATGAACTCTACCGAACAGACACATCACCATGAACTGTACTGGACAGACACATCATCATAGGTTACTGTCAATGAACTCTACCGAACAGACACATCACAATGAACTGTAGTGAACAGACACATCACCGTAGGTTACTGTCAATGGACTCTACCGAACAGACACATCACCATGAACTGTACTGGACAGACACATCACCATAGGTTACTGTCAATGAACTCCACCGAACAGACACATCACCATGAACTGTATGGACAGACACATCACCATAGGTTACTGTCAATGAACTCTACCGAACAGACACATCACCATGAACTGTATTGGACAGACACATCACCATAGGTTACTGTCAATGAACTCTACCGAACAGACACATCACCATGAACTGTATTGGACGGACACATCACCATAGGTTACTGTCAATGAACTCTACCGAACAGACACATCACCATGAACTGTATTGGACGGACACATCACCATAGGTTACTGTCAATGAACTCTACCGAACAGACACATCACCATGAACTGTAGTGGACAGACACATCACCATAGGTTACTGTCAATGAACTCTACCGAACAGACACATCACAATGAACTGTAGTGGACAGACACATCACCGTAGGTTACTGTCAATGAACTCTACCGAACAGACACATCACCATGAACTGTATTGGACAGACACATCACCATAGGTTACTGTCATGAACTCTACCGAACAGACACATCACCATGAACTGTAGTGGACAGACACATCACCATAGGTTACTGTCAATGAACTCTACCGAACAGACACATCACCATGAACTGTATTGGACAGACACATCAACATAGGTTACTGTCCGTGAACTATATTAGACACTTCATCGTATATTATAATCCAAGTAGTTGTTTGGACTCATCGCCGTACGTTATTGCCCATGAACTCTTTTGGACACATCATCATCGGGATTTCGGTTATTGTCCATTAACGCTCTTGAACACACCACTATAGGTAACCGTTCATGTAATGCTTCCGGGCACACCATCATAGGGTCATCCATAAGTTTGTATTCAATGAACTCTGCATTATACGTAACATACAGGCACAGGGCAGCTAGCGTGGACAGTAGACACAAGAGAAACCGTATAACATACAAGCACAGGGCAGCTAGCGTGGACAGTAGACACAAGAGAAACCGTATAACATACAAACACAGGGCAGCTAGCGTGGACAGTAGACACAAGAGAAACCGTATAACATACAAACACAGGGCAGCTAGCGTGGACAGTAGACACAAGAGAAACCGTATAACATACAAACACAGGGCAGCTAGCGTGGACAGTAGACACAAGAGAAACCGTATAGCATACAAACACAGGGCAGCTAGCGTGGACAGTAGACACAAGAGAAACCGTATAACATACAAGCACAGGGCAGCTAGCGTGGACAGTAGACACAAGAGAAACCGTATAACATACAAACACAGGGCAGCTAGCGTGGACAGTAGACACAAGAGAAACCGTATAACATACAAACACAGGGCAGCTAGCGTGGACAGTAGACACAAGAGAAACCGTATAACATACAAGCACAGGGCAGCTAGCGTGGACAGTAGACACAAGAGAAACCGTATAACATACAAACACAGGGCAGCTAGCGTGGACAGTAGACACAAGAGAAACCGTATAACATACAAACACAGGGCAGCTAGCGTGGACAGTAGACACAAGAGAAACCGTATAACATACAAACACAGGGCAGCTAGCGTGGACAGTAGACACAAGAGAAACCGTATAACATACCAACACAGGGCAGCTAGCGTGGACAGTAGACACAAGAGAAACCGTATAACATACAAGCACATGGCAGCTAGCGTGGACAGTAGACACAAGAGAAACCGTATAACATACAAACACAGGGCAGCTAGCGTGGACAGTAGACACAAGAGAAACCGTATAACATACAAACACAGGGCAGCAATCGTGGACAGTAGACACAAGAGAAACCGTATAACATACAGGCACAGGGCAGCTAGCGTGGACAGTAGACACAAGAGAAACCGTATAACATACAAACACAGGGCAGCTAGCGTGGACAGTAGACACAAGAGAAACCGTATAACATACAAACACAGAGCAGTTAGCGTGGACAGTAGACACAAGAGAAACCATATAACATACAGGCACAGAGCAGTTAGCGTGGACAGTAGACACAAGAGAAACCGTATAACATACAGGCACAGAGCAGCTAGCGTGGACAGTAGACACAAGAGAAACCATATAACATACAGGCACAGAGCAGTTAGCGTGGACAGTAGACACAAGAGAAACCGTATAACATACAAACACAGGGCAGCTAGCGTGGACAGTAGACACAAGAGAAACCGTATAACATACCAAACAGGGCAGCTAGCGTGGACAGTAGACACAAGAGATGCCGAAGTCTCTACTTACGCGGCTCCACGTAGACGCATGTGCACAGGGTGAGGTTGAAGGTGGACCCCGGGGCGCAGTCCATAACTAGACCCCCGAGCATGAACTTGTCCGGCTCGTTGTCCACGGCCAACAAGGTGCAGTTACCTGCAAGTCGTCAACCATGCGTCATCGTAACTGTTCCTTTGTTTTCTACACAAACGGCATGCACTGCAAGACTTTAAAGAATTCTGACAAGTCATATCGTTTTATTTCATTTGTTTCGTTTTCGTTCACAAGATAGGGCCTATTCTCAGTCACGAGTTTTCTGTATTACTCATGATCGATGTCACTTTTGACGATCGTAGTACGACCGTACATATATTGACTGTAAAACACGGAGGATATGTAATTTCCAATAATACGATCTTAGCGGTTTGGTACTACTGAAGATTGGCGTAGCTGGGAGAAAGCGGGCTTCGCGACTTACCGATGCCTTCAGTGGTGACCATGTTGACGCAGTTGGGCAGACTCAAGTCTTCGACACAGGTCAGGTCAGACTGGCTCCACATCTCGCAATCCGGGCATCGACGCTTGATACCGAACACGGTCGAGTTGACGTCAATGTCACATTGGTAGAAGTTGTAACAATCGCACGGGTCGCCAGTCTGGCCATACACACTGTCCGCCTTGTGCACCATGATACAGTCAACTGTAACGACACGTCATGATACAGTTCAACTGTAACCGCACGTCATGATACAGTTCAACTGTAACGACACGTCATGATACATTCAGCTGTAACGACACGTCATGATACAGTCAACTGTAACGACACGTCATGATACATTCAACCCTTTAACGACACGTCATGATACATTCAACTGTAACGACACGGCATGATACAGTCAACTGTAGTGACACGTCATGATACATTCAACCTGTAACGACACGTCATGATACATTCAACTGTAACGACACGTCATGATACATTCAACTGTAGTGACACGTCATGACACAGTCAACTGTAACGACACGTCATGATACATTCAACTGTAACGACAGATAATACAAAACATAATTTAACTGTCACAAAGTCTCCAATATTCCTACAATCAATAACACGTTTCTATTATTGATAAAGACAACTAATTTTATCTTTAAAAGTAGCAATAAGCCTCTGTAACGGTACCTTCGGCGTCGAAGGGGACGCAGTCACAGGGTTCTTCCTCGAGGCTGTAGCCGTCACACGGGTACTCCTCACACTCCCGGCTCTTCAGCCTGAGGCCACTGCACAGACACTCGCTCCACTCGCCCCACGGCCCCCAGTCGGCTCCTGCAACGACGGTACACGCTGGACGGTCCAGTACACGGTCAACACCACGACATGATGGCACCCACATCACACACGACGGTCTACTACACGCTCAACACCACGACATGATGGCACCCACATCACACACAACGGTTTACTACACGCTCAACACCACGACATGATGGCACCCACATCACACACAACGGTCTACTACACGCTCAACACCACGACATGATGGCACCCACATCACACACAACGGTCTACTACACGCTCAACACCACGACATGATGGCACCCACATCACACACAACGGTCTACTACACGCACAACATCACGACATGATGGCACCCACATCACACACAACGGTCTACTACACGCTCAATACCACGACATGATGGCACCCACATCACACACAACGGTCTACTACACGCTCAATACCACGACATGATGGCACCCACATCACACACAACGGTCTACTACACGCTCAATACCACGACATGATGGCACCCACATCACACACAACGGTCTACTACACGGACAACATCACGACATGATGGCACCCACATCACACACAACGGTCTACTACACGCTCAACACCACGACATGATGGTACCCACATCACACACAACGGTCCACTACACGCTCAATACCACGACATGATGGCACCCACATCACACACAACGGTCTACTACACGCTCAACACCACGACATGATGGCACCCACATCACACACGACGGTCTACTACACGCTCAACACCACGACATGATGGCACCCACATCACACACGACGGTCTACTACACGCTCAACACCACGACATGATGGCACCCACATCACACACGACGGTCTACTACACGCTCAACACCACGACATGATGGCACCCACATCACACACGACGGTCTACTACACGCTCAACACCACGACATGATGGCACCCACATCACACACGACGGTCTACTACACGCTCAACACCACGACATGATGGCACCCACATCACACACGACGGTCTACTACACGCTCAACACCACGACATGATGGCACCCACATCACACACGACGGCCTACTACACGCTCAACACCACGACATGATGGCACCCACATCACACACGACGGTCTACTACACGCCCAACACCACGACATGATGGCACCCACATCACACACGACGGTCTACTACACGCTCAACACCACGACATGATGGCACCCACATCACACACGACGGTCTACTACACGCTCAACACCACGACATGATGGCACCCACATCACACACGACGGTCTACTACACGCTCAACACCACGACATGATGGCACCCACATCACACACAACGGTCTACTACACGCTCAACACCACGACATGATGGCACCCACATCACACACAACGGTCTACTACACGCTCAACACCACGACATGATGGCACCCACATCACACACGACGGTCTACTACACGCTCAACACCACGACATGATGGCACCCACATCACACACGACGGTCTACTACACGCTCAACACCACGACATGATGGCACCCACATCACACACGACGGTCTACTACACGCTCAACACCACGACACGATCACACATCCAAAAAACACGACAATCCACATTCTGTACGACACCATGACTTGACCTTACCCACATCGATTACGATGGTGAATTGCACGCTTAACATCTTGGCATGGCCACGCGCACATTACACACGACGATCTACCGCGTGATCGACATCATGGCGTGATCTAATTCACACACGACCGTCTACTGCGCACT
>JAODUO010000335.1:480000-543152 GCA_025642075.2 Ridgeia piscesae
AGTCTGCTATCGTTCATACGGGTGATATATATATATGTCCAGTCCAACAGAGTTGGAAAGCCGTTAGAGTGGCTTCTATGGTTTCTCTATGCTGGACATATTAGTTCATCTCAAGACTTCAACATTTGGGATGTGATCTCTCCATGATACCCGGACGATTTACAGGAGATGTACTTGGGAAATTTGTCTAATTCAAATTAAGAGTCGAAACACTTTATTGTCCGTTTAAAACGTCACATTAAAAACCGATTTATTTTTCACTTACACATTAAAATGCCAGTAATAAGATTGGTGATCCATATACGGTTTATAAACACACATTAAAATAATAATAATAATAATAATAATAATAATAATAATAATAATAATAATAATAATAATAATAATAATAATAATAATAATAATAATAATAATAATAATAATAATCAGCACTAAAATTGGTAAAGTAAATAAATAAATATATAGTAAATAAATATATAAATAAGTACTATAAATAATAGATAAAAAAGCAAGAAATATTTCGTTAAAGGTTCTTTGTGACGACAGTAGAGAGTGTATGTCTCAGCTGAGTATGGTAGTGTTGGAAGCATGTTTTTATGTAATGAGTTAAATTGATTTCAACAAATCGCACCCCTTCTCTAAATATTGACAGCCAAAATCCTATCTCCAACACCCATAAAAATATTGGGGTCAGTCCCCTATTCGAGCCCCGAATTCAATGCATATACATATTAAAATAAAAAACAGGATTATTATTAGGGATAATAATTATGCGGAATAGGAGTGACAAAATGTGGCGCCACCTCCCGGAGTGTGATTAATTGATGTCACTGTTAATCTGGCAGCGACTGCTGGCGCCATGGGGTGACTCGGCCACCAAGACCGATCTGGTCACGATGGCCGTGACCAGATCGAGACCGAGCGGCCAACTGACAGTGTTGTCGTTGTCACGTACCGATCAACTAGTAGTAGTACTCTTGGATATCCGTACTCTTACACAACTGCACTTTCATAATTATTCTAATTACTACTTCAGCAGTTAGATAATCATACAGAAATAGCTGTGCAGGTCAGTGTTTGGATACTTGTGTTTACGTCAGACTCGGTCTCGGGGGGCGTAGCCACATAGAAACACCCAATCACAGGCGGAGAGCCCAGATAGCACGACTGATAACAGATAACGCGCCTTGCTGACAAAGTACAGCGCTTGTTCAGTATTTGTGACAGGGTTACCCGCAGTTGTTTCAGCGATCACACAACGCCGATCAATTCTTGGTCAACATTTCTTTCATTTAGGAAACATACGTAGGCACCAACCCGGTAAGTGACAAGGTAATCTTTGACATTACCATGTCCAAGATCCGGACCATGGTAATAATTTTTATATAGATACGAGTCATACACCATAGCATGCATGGTAACGGTTATGATCATGGTATATGACGTTTAGAGTGACACGGTTCACTGTACATGATTAGTGGGCAGCTCTGACAGTAGTGTAGCGGTCACACTGACATCTACTCAGTCTTGTGAACCGGGAACCTCTAACATTGTTTAGTGGTAGGCTATGTTTGAACTTGTCTTGTAAGATTAACTGTTCTAGATGCCTATAATTGTAAAATTCATAATGGTGGGTTGTCCACTTGCCCTGTATCTGGTAGGGTGGTACTACTGGTCAATGAATGCAATTGGCATCCTTTTCTTAATTGCGCATTTTTTAATACAAATCATAACTTCAGTTCTTCATTAATTACTTTTGTTATTTCTTTATTACTACTTTGTTAGCTTTATGAACACTGCATTGTTTTTTAAATTGGGTTGCAAAATACACTTTATTTTGTTTAAAATAAATTGTAACAACTTAAATTTGGGTTGTTTTTATCTTTTGCTGGACTAGTAAACTTTTTATCTTTACTAGTCCTGCTGTCTAGTAAAATAAATGCTGAAGTTCTACCCTGAAATATATATTATATATATATATATATATATATATATATATATATATATATATATATATATATATATATATATATATAATATATAATATATATTATATAAAATATATATATATATATATATATATTATATATGTATTATATATTAATAATTATATGTATACACATATACGACATTATATTATCGGGTACAGTATGGGTGGTTGTATATTTCCAATGCAAAATGTTCAAACAATATTTTATAACTCCACACAATTATATATTCATTGGGGCAGATTTTTACCACAGGGATGCCCTCCCCCCACATAAATAGACCGGTATAAAACTCTAAGCAATATATTATTATTTGCTCATATGGCAGTTTTATTCCTGCTAGGTACAACTACAGGTTGGTTTAATGAACTAGTTGCTGTTGCTAGTTGATATAATACCTGTTAGTACATTTAGGTAAATTTTTCACATTTGCAACAACTCACTGAATTAATTCCTGCAATAAATGACTACCATTGGTTCATGGTTTCAAATTAATGACGTAAATTATATAACAACCTTGCCATAATGTTAGAATTAACTGCTTCCACAACTTATTTTTCATATCAATTTAGAATAATTGTTTAGATATAAAACCAAGCGAAACCCATCTATACTTCAATAGTTAAGTTATATCTATACATTATAATATCTGCTAATCTCTTTGTTTTATTTACTTTTTAATAAAATTATCATCAAACAAACTAAATTCATATGTTGGATAAGTATTAATAAAAACATTGCCGAAGCAAATAAAACAAATTGTGAAAGCACGCACTGGGCCATTGTTATATGAAAGTGTTTATAAAGTGACCTACCTGGTTATTCAGAAATATCACACTAATGTATTAAACCTACTATGTAATTATTATTCACACATTATATATTTACCAAGGGCTATATTGTTAGTAAATAAGAATATTTAAAAGTTAAGAACAATTATTATACTAGGACATAGATATTACACCAATTGAAATCTGGTGGTAGTCGTCTTGTTATATTAGCAATATAATGATATACTAACTACCAGTAGGCCTACTATTATATTTCCTGGCTATTCCTGCCTGATTTGTTGGTATGAAAAGGGTTATGTTTGTATGGATGAATGTAAATATTGGTCAATATTGACTCTTACTTAAATACTTTGACCAATTTGAGGTTTGCTGTTTCTGTTCATGGTAATTTCAGTTTCAACTTTCAGCTCCTGTTGTCACTGTTGGTATTAATTATGGCACTATATTACTGTAGTTACTGTACATTGTATTTTTATACATTTAGTATTTCCCTGTGTTTCTCTCTTTGCTTGACTGCCCAATGTATCATAGTTGCTACTAAGTTAAACATGGAACAATTCGACCAATTTGCATTTCCATGCGCTGATCCCTGTCATTGGAACTCTCTTCCACTGAAGGTAAGAACCCTGTAGGTATTATGAGTAACCTGAACACATTTCTCCTTAATCAGGCTATTTTCTAGTTTCTTTTTGAACATACACATACTTTTAAATATTACTCCCGGAATATCTATTATAGCCTACACAGATATTGAAAGTGTGTAGATATAGCTATTTTATCTTATCTAACACATATTAAAATATGCAATCACATATATGCCCTTATTGCACTGTATTCTCATTTCATGTTTACCTTGTAAAAAACATGATAAATTTTAATGAGATATATGGTATGCAAATAAATTTGATTTGATATTGTTGTTTGTCTAGTTTGTGAAATGTGTTCACAGGTGTGTGTGTCTGTGAGTGTGCGTGCGTGCGTGCGTGCGTGCGTGTGTTTGTGAGTGTGCGTGCGTGCGTGCGTGCGTGTGTTTGTGAGTGTGCGTGCGTGCGTGTGTGTGTGTGTTTGTGAGTGTGCGTGCATGTGTGTGTTTGTGAAATGTGTGCGTGCGTGCGTGCGTGTGTGTGTTGTCTTCTCACTAGTTTGATTCGAAGTGTGGTTTGGCCTCAGACAAGAAATTCCAAATCTCCTGAGCTGTTGTTGACTTACCTGTGGTAGTTGATCACTCCAAGTTCTACTTCAGCTTACAGCTTGAGGAATGTGACACTCACAGGGTGACTCGCTGTGTCCATATTAACATCGTATAGTTTTGAGAGGTTGGACAATGGACATACTAGCAATGTTTCTGGAACTTTCTTACTACATACGTTGGCAAATTAATTACTGATCAGGGTCCCCAAGATATTGTCAAATATTCTGTCTAACCAGTCAGCCACCAATGCAGGAGATTAATAACAAAAAATCACAATTGTGGACAAAATTGGGGAAACACTTCATGTCATGTAGGGCTTTTCATAATCTGGTTGCCAGCAAAAGTAATTAAGTAGAGGTGTACTTGTTGACCTGTAGTTCAGATGTCTCACTCTGTAGTCTGCCTCTGTAGGTATCTGTCTTACCTGTACATGTAGTTCAGATGTCTCACTCTGTAGTCTGCCTCTGTAGGTATCTGTCTTACCTGTACATGTAGTTCAGATGTCTCACTCTGTAGTCTGCCTCTGTAGTATTTGTCTGACCTGTAGTTCAGATGTCTCACTCTGTAGTCTGCCTCTGTAGGTATCTGTCTTACCTGTACATGTAGTTCAGATGTCTCACTCTGTAGTCTGCCTCTGTAGATATTTGTCTGACCTGTAGTTCAGATGTTGCACTCTGTAGTCTGCCTCTGTAGGTATCTGTCTTACCTGTACATGTAGTTCAGATGTCTCACTCTGTAGTCTGCCTCTGTAGATATTTGTCTAACCTGTAGTTCAGATGTTGCACTCTGTAGTCTGCCTCTGTAGGTATCTGTCTTACCTGTACATGTAGTTCAGATGTCTCACTCTGTAGTCTGCCTCTGTAGATATTTGTCTGACCTGTAGTTCAGATGTTGCACTCTGTAGTCTGCCTCTGTAGGTATCTGTCTTACCTGTACATGTAGTTCAGATGTCTCACTCTGTAGTCTGCCTCTGTAGATATTTGTCTGACCTGTAGTTCAGATGTCTCACTCTGTTGTCTGCCTCTGTAGGTATCTGTCTTACCTGTACATGTAGTTCAGATGTCTCACTCTGTAGTCTGCCTCTGTAGATATTTGTCTGACCTGTAGTTCAGATGTTGCACTCTGTAGTCTGCCTCTGTAGGTATCTGTCTGACCTGTAGTTCAGATGTCTCACTCTGTTGTCTGCCACTGTAGGTATCTGTCTGACCTGTAGTTCAGATGTCTCACTCTGTTGTCTGCCTCTGTAGGTATCTGTCTTACCTGTACATGTAGTTCAGATGTCTCACTCCGTAGTCTGCCTCTGTAGGTATCTGTCTGACCTGTAGTTCAGATGTCTCACTCTGTTGTCTGCCTCTGTAGGTATCTGTCTTACCTGTAGTTCAGATGTCTCACTCTGTTGTCTGCCTCTGTAGGTATCTGTCTTACCTGTACATGTAGTTCAGATGTCTCACTCTGTAGTCTGCCTCTGTAGGTATCTGTCTGACCTGTAGTTCAGATGTCTCACTCTGTAGTCTGCCTCTGTAGGTATTGTCTGACCTGTAGTTCAGATGTCTCACTCTGTAGTCTGCCTCTGTAGGTATCTGTCTGACCTGTAGTTCAGATGTCTCACTCTGTTGTCTGCCTCTGTAGGTATCTGTCTGACCTGTAGTTCAGATGTCTCACTCTGTTGTCTGCCTCTGTAGGTATCTGTCTGACCTGTAGTTCAGATGTCTCACTCTGTAGTCGGCCTGTGCAGGTATCTGTCTGACCTGTAGTTCAGATGTCTCACTCTGTTGTCTGCCTCTGCAGGTATCTGTCTGACCTGTAGTTCAGATGTCTCACTCTGTAGTCTGCCTCTGCAGGTATCTGTCTGACCTGTAGTTCAGATGTCTCACTCTGTTGTCTGCCTCTGCAGGTATCTGTCTGACCTGTAGTTCAGATGTCTCACTCTGTAGTCTGCCTCTGTAGGTATCTGTCTGACCTGTAGTTCAGATGTCTCACTCTGTTGTCTGCCTCTGTAGGTATCTGTCTTACCTGTACATGTAGTTCAGATGTCTCACTCCGTAGTCTGCCTCTGTAGGTATTTGTCTGACCTGTAGTTCAGATGTCTCACTCTGTTGTCTGCCACTGTAGGTATCTGTCTGACCTGTACATGTAGTTCAGATGTCTCACTCTGTAGTCTGCCTCTGTAGATATTGTCTGACCTGTAGTTCAGATGTCTCACTCTGTTGTCTGCCTCTGTAGGTATCTGTCTTACCTGTACATGTAGTTCAGATGTCTCACTCGTAGTCTGCCTCTGTAGGTATCTGTCTGACCTGTAGTTCAGATGTCTCACTCTGTTGTCTGCCTCTGTAGGTATCTGTCTGACCTGTAGTTCAGATGTCTCACTCTGTAGTCTGCCTCTGTAGGTATCTGTCTTACCTGTACATGTAGTTCAGATGTCTCACTCTGTAGTCTGCCTCTGTAGGTATCTGTCTGACCTGTAGTTCAGATGTCTCACTCTGTAGTCTGCCTCTGTAGGTATCTGTCTGACCTGTAGTTCAGATGTCTCACTCTGTAGTCTGCCTCTGTAGGTATCTGTCTGACCTGTAGTTCAGATGTCTCACTCTGTAGTCTGCCTCTGTAGGTATCTGTCTGACCTGTAGTTCAGATGTCTCACTCTGTTGTCTGCCTCTGTAGGTATCTGTCTGACCTGTAGTTCAGATGTCTCACTCTGTTGTCTGCCTCTGTAGGTATCTGTCTGACCTGTAGTTCAGATGTCTCACTCTGTTGTCTGCCTCTGTAGGTATCTGTCTGACCTGTAGTTCAGATGTCTCACTCTGTAGTCTGCCTCTGTAGGTATCTGTCTGACCTGTAGTTCAGATGTCTCACTCTGTTGTCTGCCTCTGTAGGTATCTGTCTTACCTGTACATGTAGTTCAGATGTCTCACTCCGTAGTCTGCCTCTGTAGGTATCTGTCTGACCTGTAGTTCAGATGTCTCACTCTGTAGTCTGCCTGTGCAGGTATTTGTCTGACCTGTAGTTCAGATGTCTCACTCTGTAGTCTGCCTGTGCAGGTATTTGTCTGACCTGTAGTTCCGATGTCTCACTCTGTTGTCTGCCTCTGTAGGTATCTGTCTTACCTGTACATGTAGTTCAGATGTCTCACTCTGTTGTCTGCCTCTGTAGGTATCTGTCTGACCTGTAGTTCAGATGTCTCACTGTGTTGTCTGCCTCTGTAGGTATCTGTCTGACCTGTAGTTCTGATGTCTCACTCTGTTGTCTGCCTCTGCAGGTGTCTGTCGTCCAACAGTAGAGACCATGGCGGATGTGACCAGTGAAGCAAACGTTGTACACGAGCGCATTGACCACTGGCAGGGCATGTACAATGAGGGGAAGGCCCCGTGGCACTCTGCCAACAGACACCCGTGAGTTCTCACTGTCAGCCATTGCATCATTTGAACATATCAGCGGCCATTTGCCTCAATGCTTTGTCAATTGGCTGTCAAGATTAGGTTAAAGACTTGATACAATGCTATTTAAGAACCCACCTTCTTCTGTTCTTACTTTTGAATTGAGGAAACACTTTAAATAAATAAACTGATGACAATTTTATTATTTAATCATTCTTACTGTTCTCAAAATTTACATTGTTTAATTTCACTTAACAGGAACAATGAAACTAATATTTCACCATAAAAAAAAAGTCAACCTTGACCTTTGTTTTCAGGGTGCTTGTAGACAACATTGAGCTTTTGTTTGGTGATAGTGGCAAGACACACAAAGTTCTTTTCCCAATGTGTGGGAAAGCTGTCGAGATGGCATGGTATGTCCCCTGGCTCTATGTTATTTTGTTATTGTAATCAAATATTTTTCATTCACAATATTTAATACTTAAATACACTTCGCTAATTGATTGTAGATATCTTTAATTAGTCACCAATTAAATTTAGTTTGTAAATGGTTGAAACATTAAAAAATGTCAACATTAATTACGCATGTACTTACTAGCTAGCAGAAAAATGAATGCAATTAGTTGTCTCTAATTGATTATAATTGTGCAGTGTTAGGGACCTTTTTGAGCATTGTTCCTATATATATATATATATATATATATATATATATATATAATTTAATATATATATATATATATATATAAATATATATATATTATATATATATATATATATATATATATATATAATATATTATATTATATATATACTTAATATATATATATTATATATATATATATATATATATATATATATATATATATATATAAACACCCAGTAGGGAATACACTGAGGATGTTTTGACTTTGCAGGTTTGCTGAGTTGGGACATTCTGTAGTAGGAATAGAAGCAGTAGCTATACCCATCAAGGAGTTCTTTAGTGAAAACAACTTGCAGTATACTGTGGAAGATATTGAGCATATTCCAGGACAACTGTACAAAGTAGGTTCATTTTATTGTAACACCTTCTTACCAGGTATAATATTTAGTTGTGTTTACTTGTGTAACCATTACATTTCTAATTGTTGTAAGTGTTGTAACAATTTCATGAGTAATTCTAGTAAACTGTCAAACACTACCTCTTATAATTCCGTCAAGCAGTATACATATAATATTTATATATATATATATATATATAATTATATATATATATATATATATACACACATGAGTTACGATCCAAACATTCATATACAAATACAAAATGTAGGTTCACTTTATTTTCTAATCACTACTGTCCCTTTAAAGTAGTCTCCTAAGGAGCTGACGCACCAGACGCTGAGACTTCTGCCCATAACATCATCATCATCATGAGTTTGATGCTAAACACACACGCTTGCGAGTCTGTCACATCTCTCTTGTGTCTGTCACATCTCTCTTGTGTCTGTCACATCTCTCTTGTGTCTGTCACATGTCTCTTGTGTCTGTCACATCTCTCTTGTGTCTGTCACATCTCTCTTGTGTCTGTCACATCTCTCTTGTGTCTGTCACATCTCTCTTGTGTCTGTCACATCTCTCTTGTGTCTGTCACATCTCTCGTGTGTCTGTCACATCTCTCTTGTGTCTGTCCTTGCAAAAATCACAGAGAACCACTAACAGTAACACACAAAATTGCTCGTTAAAAATAACACATGCTTATTTCACCACGTCACTTGGCGTATAGTTTAATGATAAATCTTTTTAGCAACATCTCATGGTGCATGTTTGTAGTATGTCCTGTTAGCGTTCCAACTTTCACGTGATCAGTCTGGAAATGTTTGGATTATACCTCATTGATGCATATATGTGCATGCGTGTATGTGAATATATGTATGTTTATACATACTCATGCACGCATACATACACTCACACACTCATGCACACATACACACACTCACACACATAGACACACGCACATGCATGCGTGCACACACGCACGCACTTGTTGCAGTGTTATATCTGTATTGTCTGTTCAGGCAGAAGGTGTCGACCTCAAGATATATTGCTGTGACATAATTGACTTCACCAAGTACGTATGCAGCAAATAATCACTTGTTATTGTGGTCTTGTCCCAGCCTCTGACAGAAAGACCAGTGTGACATATACTGATATAGCAAGACCATTTGTCTAAATACCAAAAAAAATTACCAAGTCTTTTTCCAGAATGTCTTACTGTTAATAATAATTGTTACACACAATTTCATGTTACACATTTGGATTACAACAACTGAAATGATTAGTCAGGCAGCATTCATGTTCACTTGTGGTTTTAGACATTGAGACATTTTGTTATGGAAGGCAGTCTAGATACAGAAACTAATGTCAACGCCATTAGCCCTAATGTGGTAATTAACATGTTTCAAAAAATAACGTTATTTCTTTAGGGACTTAGAGGGTGAGTTTGACGCAGTATGGGACCGAGGAGCATTTGGAGCCATAAACCCTGATGACAGAAGAGGGTAAGTGTCCCGTCCCACTCACTCACTCATATACTCACTCAGTCACACACACACACTCACACACACACACACACTCACTCACACACACACTCACACACACACCACACACACACACACACACACACACACACACACACACACACACACTCAGTCTGTTAGTCATTCACTGTATCCGTCACACTGTATCCCAGTCTGTCACTTACCCCATAACTTGCTCGCTCACTCGCTCACTCGCTCGCTCACTCACTCACTCACTCACTCACTCACTCACTCACTCCTGTTGATCGATTTTAGTGTTGGCAAAATGTGTTTTTTCACAGACCTTTTATACGACCTGCTCATCATAAATTGTTCATGTGTCTGTGACAACTACGTACATCATATTAATGTGCTGACTTTGAGTCACTGTAAGTGCGTCTCATCACTGGTGCTCAATTCCACTTCTCTCTGCATATATTGACTTCCTTGGAACACGTGTATATGATCTAACAATTGATATAAGTGTGTAAAGTACAATGGATTCTTTTTCAGAGGGTGTTTTCCTCTCAATATAAGATTTTCATCAGGCCTCACCCCTCAGACAAAACATTGTACCAATGCCAGGCAAACCTGCCCTGGACCCCCCCTCCCCAAACGAAAGTAATTTTGTTTAACACATGTCTAAATGTGTGTTTCAGCTACGCGACAGTGGTGTCTTCTCTGATGACTCGTGACTGTCGCTACATCGCGTGTGTCCTGTACTACGGAGACAAGGCAAGAGAAGGTGAGAGCAGTACACACAGCAGTTGGTCTGTAAGAGCAAGTTGCTGCTCCACACCTGGCTCACACGGACTACAAGAGCTAGGAGCTCAGTGTCTGCTCATTACACACATGTTCTGTGCTAGGCCTCATCTCAGAATGGGTTGACTTTATATTGTGGAGATATTCAATATAATAATTTTGTTCAGCCCAATTCTGTGCTAAAATCAAATAAAAAGTACATTTAATTTTGACATCACATGTCTCTACAAACTAGGTTTAGCAGTGCTATGTAAACAGTTTTACTGTAGAACATAGAGTGAGAGTGTAAAGATAAGAGTGAGTGGAGGCATTGACACTGTGTGTCATCTTGTGCTTCAGAGGCTGGCCTTCCACCTGATGGCGCGCCACACAGCATACCTCTTGAGCAGGTCCAGGAGCCCTTTGGTAAGTACCCCTTGTCTTCCAGGGTCACAGTCACTGAGTCACAACACACACTGCTCCAGCAGTCACAGTCACTGCCAGAGTCACAACACACACTGCTCCAGCAGTCACAGTCACTGCCAGAGTCACAACACACACAGCTCCAGCAGTCACAGTCACCGCCAGAGTCACAACATACACTGCTCCAGCAGTCACAGTCACTGCCAGAGTCACAACACACACTGCTCCAGCAGTCACAGTTACTGCCAGAGCCACAACACACACAGCTCCAGCAGTCACAGTCACCGCCAGAGTCACAACATACACTGCTCCAGCAGTCACAGTCACTGCCAGAGTCACAACACACACTGCTCCAGCAGTCACAGTTACTGCCAGAGCCACAACACACACAGCTCCAGCAGTCACAGTCACTGCGAGAGTCACAACACACACAGCTCCAGCAGTCACAGTCACTGCCAGAGTCACAACACACACAGCTCCAGCAGTCACAGTCACTGCCAGAGTCACAACACACACTGCTCCAGCAGTCAGTCATTGCCAGAGTCACAACACACACTGCTCCAGCAGTCACAGACACTGCCAGAGTCACTACACACACTGCTCCAGCAGTCACAGACACTGCCAGAGTCACAACACACACTGCTCCAGCAGTCACAGACACTGCCAGAGTCACAACACACACTGCTCCAGCAGTCACAGACACTGCCAGAGTCACAACTCACACTGCTCCAGCAGTCACAGACACTGCCAGAGTCACAACACACACTGCTCCAGCAGTCACAGACACTGCCAGAGCCACAACACACACTGCTCCAGCAGTCACAGACACTGCCAGAGTCACAACACACACAGCTCCAGCAGTCACAGACACTGCCAGAGTCACAACACACACTGCTCCAGCAGTCACAGACACTGCCAGAGTCACAACTCACACTGCTCCAGCAGTCACAGACACTGCCAGAGTCACAACACACACTGCTCCAGCAGTCACAGACACTGCCAGAGTCACAACTCACACTGCTCCAGCAGTCACAGACACTGCCAGAGTCACAACACACACTGCTCCAGCAGTCACAGACACTGCCAGAGTCACAACACACACAGCTCCAGCAATCACAGTCACTGCCAGAGTCACAACACACACTGCTCCAGCAGTCACAGACACTGCCAGAGTCACAACACACACAGCACCAGCAGTCACAGACACTGCCAGAGTCACAACACACACTGCTCCAGCAGTCACAGTCACTGCCAGAGTCACAACATACACTGCTCCAGCAGTCACAGTCACTGCCAGAGTCACAACACACACAGCTCCAGCAGTCACAGTCACTGCCAGAGCCACAACACACACAGCTCCAGCAGTCACAGTCATTGCCAGAGTCACAACACACACTGCTCCAGCAGTCACAGACACTGCCAGAGTCACAACACACACTGCTCCAGCAGTCACAGACACTGCCAGAGTCACAACACACACTGCTCCAGCAGTCACAGACACTGCCAGAGTCACAACACACACTGTTCCAGCAGTCACAGACACTGCCAGAGTCACAACTCACACTGCTCCAGCAGTCACAGACACTGCCAGAGCCACAACACACACTGCTCCAGCAGTCACAGACACTGCCAGAGTCACAACTCACACTGCTCCAGCAGTCACAGACACTGCCAGAGTCACAACACACACTGCTCCAGCAGTCACAGACACTGCCAGAGTCACAACTCACACTGCTCCAGCAGTCACAGACACTGCCAGAGTCACAACACACACAGCACCAGCAGTCACAGTCACTGCCAGAGTCACAACACACACTGCTCCAGCAGTCACAGACACTGCCAGAGTCACAACTCACACTGCTCCAGCAGTCACAGACACTGCCAGAGTCACAACACACACTGCTCCAGCAGTCACAGACACTGCCAGAGTCACAACACACACTGCTCCAGCAGTCACAGTCACTGCCAGAGTCACAACACACACTGCTCCAGCAGTCACAGACACTGCCAGAGTCACAACTCACACTGCTCCAGCAGTCACAGACACTGCCAGAGTCACAACACACACTGCTCCAGCAGTCACAGACACTGCCAGAGCCACAACACACACTGCTCCAGCAGTCACAGTCACTGCCAGAGTCACAACACACACTGCTCCAGCAGTCACAGTCACTGCCAGAGTCACAACACACACTGCTCCAGCAGTCACAGTCACTGCCAGAGCCACAACACACACAGCTCCAGCAGTCACAGTCATTGCCAGAGTCACAACACACACTGCTCCAGCAGTCACAGTCACTGCCAGAGTCACAACACACACTGCTCCAGCAGTCACAGACACTGCCAGAGTCACAACACATACTGCTCCAGCAGTCACAGACACTGCCAGAGTCACAACACACACTGCTCCAGCAGTCACAGACACTGCCAGAGTCACAACACACACTGCTCCAGCAGTCACAGTCACTGCCAGAGTCACAACACACACAGCACCAGCAGTCACAGTCACTGCCAGAGTCACAACACACACAGCCCAGCAGTCACAGTCACTGCCAGAGTCACAACACACACTGCTCCAGCAGTCACAGACACTGCCAGAGTCACAACACACACTGCTCCAGCAGTCACAGACACTGCCAGAGTCACAACACACACTGCTCCAGCAGTCACAGACACTGCCAGAGCACAACACACACTGCTCCAGCAGTCACAGACACTGCCAGAGTCACAACACACACAGCACCAGCAGTCACAGTCACTGCCAGAGTCACAACACACACTGCTCCAGCAGTCACAGTCACTGCCAGAGTCACAACACACACTGCTCCAGCAGTCACAGTCACTGCCAGAGTCACAACACACACTGCTCCAGCAGTCACAGACACTGCCAGAGTCACAACACACACTGCTCCAGCAGTCACAGTCACTGCCAGAGTCACAACACACACTGCTCCAGCAGTCACAGACACTGCCAGAGTCACAACACACACTGCTCCAGCAGTCACAGACACTGCCAGAGTCACAACACACACAGCTCCAGCAGTCACAGTCACTGCCAGAGTCACAACACACACTGCTCCAGCAGTCACAGACACTGCCAGAGCCACAACACACACTGCTCCAGCAGTCACAGTCACTGCCAGAGTCACAACACACACTGCTCCAGCAGTCACAGCCAGAGTCACAACACACACTGCTCCAGCAGTCACAGACACTGCCAGAGTCACAACACACTGTTCCAGCAGTCACAGTCACTACCCAGCTTTCTTTCCTCCCTGTATCCACGTCTCCTTGCTCCCATCTTTACCCTCAATTCACCTACAGCTCCCCCTGCTTCCAAACCTGGTGTGTTGTTCGATTGAAATAGGTAGAGCTATCGGGATGTGGTCCACTACTTCTGTATGGATGTGGTCATCTTCTGTGTGGATGTGATCACCTTATGTGTGGATGTGATCACCTTATGTGTGGATGTGGTCCACTTCTATGTAGATGTGGTCCTGTGCCACTAGTAGTGAATTGTTTTAGACAGTTGGTGAGAGGTTGAATGCACTGATGACGTTTTTGTCTGCTCCAGCCTCTCTGTGCCAAGTAGAGCTGCTGATGAAGCGACCAAAAGACAAGAATCAATTGGCTGGAAAACCTATGTCACAGGAATGTGGCGAATCGATATATGTTATAAAGAAGTGTTAATGTTCATAAATTGTGGGCTGGGATGAGCCAATAAGAGCTTCCTTGAATGTATAGAACTTGTGTCATGGCTTATTTCATGGGACATTATTTACCTCTCAAGAAACATTTCCATGTGACACATGACATAGTGAAATCAGTCTGCTGACTAATGCTGCAAGTCACAGCCAAAATGTTCGAGGATGAAAATCATATTATTGCAAGAAAAATAATATTAAATGATTGGTCATCATTTTATTTCTACTGCAACAGTGCAGTTAGGAAGCAGATTGTGATGTTTTTATGAACGCTGTGTCTGTGTTATAATGTGTAAGATTGTTATACGTGTTGTTGTAACTAACTGTAGTTTGATGTAATGACGCTATTTGGGACACTATCAGGGACACTCGGCTCGTGATATCATAGCCAGTGTTATCTCACAGAAACTTGTATTGAGCTTGATACCAAAATAAATTTTTATTTTTGGAACTACTTTGCCTTGTTATAGTATATCACTCTTCTACTTCGTCCTATTCACAGCCAAGATCAGTATATTGATGATTATGTCGTATAAGTGGAGGCTGCGAAAATGTTGCAGTTTTTAATGTTGCTTGATGTAGGAAAGGGTGTGTTTCGGGTAGTACAGGTTAGACGTAGGGTAGGTATGACAGTAAGCAACAGAAGGGGGTGGGAAGGTGTGAAGTATTACTAGTAGACAAGCCTGTACTTAAACGCTGTCACTACCTCGTGACACAGTCCATTCCATACTGGGACTGTTCCAGAAAGAGACCTCGGGCTGTACCAAGTGCTGTCTGAGGCGATTTCGACTGCAGGTGTTTTTATATAATGTTAGTCTCTGAACAGATTCCCATCTGCATAAAGCTACCATAGAAAACAGCACACTACACAATACCACTGGTTATTACCGCAGTCAATATATGAGTAACAAAAGATCAGGCTTGATCACATTCTGGCACATTAGATAACACCTTTATATCACTGGAGCGTGACTGGTCTTTGTAGGTGACCCCTGTCACTGACACTCACTGGTTGTTATTAAGATAACTGATTGTCTCACACAAATGTGACAGTGAGAAAAACATACATGTGTGTAAGTATAAAATACTTGCATGCAAGCATTCACAAATTATACCTGGTTATTTCTCACAACAAATTTGTGTGGGATTTTGGAGATAAAAATAGAATAAATACTAAAATGTCATCCTTTCATCTTGATGAGATTATGTTAAAATAATCAGTAAGGAATTCAAGCATTTTATTACTTAGAACTGAAACACAAGCAGGTGACTGTATTGTCTGCCTTCCCACTAGTTCCAGTCTAACAATCTGACACAGAATATATAATATGCAAATGTGGCATGTCATTGTATGGTGTCTTAAATAATAGTCAAAGTGAAAATCTGTTATTAAGTCTGAATTACGTAATCTTAACAGTGTTCTGCCATATTTTCAAATATTGTTCAATTCCTCATTATCACCGTAGGGCGCAATGACTCAGGGGTAGAGCTTCAGACTCTCGACTAAGAGAACCCAGGTTCAAATCCTGTGCTGCGGTGTTAAAACCTTGGGCAAGTGTTTTCACTCTACATTGCTTCAGTTCACTCAGCTATATAATTGAGTACCTGGCTATAGACAGTGGTGACTATGTGTACGAGCAGCCTTCGTGCATTAATTGTAGCATGTGGCTGGATGCTTATCACAGAAGTTGAGATGGTATTTCATTGAACAGGTCTGCCGGGGAAGTAAAGTGTAAAAGTGCTTTGAGCAGTCCTGAGGACCGGATACTGCACTATATAAAACTTTTTTACTTTACTGTTTAATGTCCCTTTGCTGTTGGTGATGTCACTGAGCATGTCCTATCTTTCTAAATGCTGTGTGATATGGCCTGTTATTTCATGCAATACGTGAAGTTGCAACTGCAGAATTTTGTCACTATATAAATAATAATCTTACCTACAAATATTTGTCGCTGGATGTGTAAATAGATATTCTTAATTTAAACACTGCAAAATATTGCATGACATTACTTGTCACTGTTTTAAACAGTCATCTTAAAGACAATAATTTTCTACAAATATGCTTACTGGATGAACCCAGGATTAAGCTTTGAGATATTGTGTTTTGAACATCATGAATGCTTAAACCCTTAATTCAGCAGTATATATGCGACTGGCTGTAACAAGCTGCACTGTCCCTCTCCGTGTCAAATAGACTTACTCAGTGTCACTTCCTTCTGTGACATTGACATCTGCCAAGCTGGTTGTGTTGTGACTGGCAATTGACCATGGTTTTACTGGGGATAGTGACAATGAACAGACTTCATATTTAAAATTTCAAAGTAATTGAAAATTACTTTTCTCAGTCTAATGCAGTACAGTAGTCCCTCTCTTGTACGGCCCCCCTAGCCAAAGGCCACCCAGGATTATGCAGCCACATTTTCATTGCATTTGCGTTTTCTAATACAAACTACCCCTCACCAGTAGCCAGAGTTGCATAAAGAATCTACTCCTCTTCAGAGGCCAAACAACAGTCGAAAACGAAATTTGTTAATAACAAATTAAGGCCAACCATGCACACTCATCGTCCTCGACAAAACACAACATAGCTGGTATTGTTGTAATCTTAGAGGTCTCAAATGTTGACAACGTACATGTGTACATGTACTTATAAGGGAAACCAGTTTGCCATGAAACGGGCATTCATCAATGGTTACCCCCTCACCAGAGGCCACCCACCTTATACAGCCACTTTGGGTTTGCCCTACAAGAGGGAGACATCTGTACTGTATATAGAGGTCATAAACCAAGCCACACTATTGTCAAAGCTGGACACTGCTTCAGTTTTGTCTGGTGTTACACATGATACAGACACTGAATATCATACTATATCAAAATATTTAATATGATGAAAGATATCAATACACTAAGGTTTATCCCAGAATATTAATGTGATATCAGATTAAATTACTTTCATCTGGTCTTATCCCCCCCCCCTATACTATGCAGATGAAAGCTTTTAAACACTGACATGATGACACCAGTATATCAACACTATCAGTCTGAAGCATAAAATATTAATATCTGACTCCTGACCTAAATAATTACATCTGATATCGCATATTGGCATTTTGAGATCATCCCTAGATGTATTTTGTGTCATATAGCCTGACAGAACTACTCAGTCATAAGTCACGACTTTGAAAAAGTAATTTTATTCTTACAAGAACATCGCAATTTGTACAGATATAAAAAGAAACGACATATCTTAAACTGATGGTGGTGTATATATATATTTGTCAGGACAATTTCAAACACATGGTGGTAAAACGTGACATTATTATGGAATGTTCCTCATAGGAATATCAATCTTATTACATTTGTGCATTTCTACCAATTTCCATTAGTATTGTAAAAGTGTCTATAGGAATGTTGAATCTCTTGCAAAATCATTGTTTTCATAAAATATGTATTACTAATTTAAAAAGTATTAAAACATTACCCTAGCTACAGTTCTAAACCTTGCATATTCACAGTGCCAGTGGGCATCCTCATAAAACAACATTAACCTCCATAAAAAGAGCATGTAAAGTGATTATTTTTATTATTGTTTTACTTATTATTATACACTCTCAACAGACACCAACTGGAATGATTCTGAAGTTCTAGTTACAAGGCACGCTACTCAACTTTCTTTCTGACATGCCGTCTAGTATAAATATAATAGTTTGAACGTACAAGCAACATATTTCACTTCCAATACTCCCACCAAACCTGAGCAGCCAACCCTTTCAAATTACAGGACAGATCTAATGATATTGGAGTCAGACAGGAGTTGATTGGATCATGTGGTTTTTTAACAAAACCCTTCTATAATTTCTTGAACGTATGTATTGCTGGTACATAACTCTCTGTTCAAACTGTGCAAACATTGTGAAGTGTTTCTACGTTTAGAAACATTAATGGTTGCATTCTGTTGGCATTAGTAACTAGTTTTAAATTGTTCAGAAAGAAACAATAATCATAATTAAATTTGTTGTAAATTACCTGTTGATGTAATTTATTTGATAACTGTTCTGAACAGTATGCAAACATTATTTCATCAGTCAATGTTTTGTTGAAAGCACACAGCAGGTATACCAACTGTACATTAATGTGTTATTCACAGAAAAGGAAATTAAAATTTGCCAGAAATTTATCCTGAACACCTACAGCCTCCAGTAACACAATGCATTCAATATAATTTATAGATATTAGTATTCTCAGGAAAAATCTATAACATGATGACACTGACACTGTGTCCTCTTGACATTAATGTAGTGCCCCTATGACAGATGATGACATTACGTCATAATGACACCAAAATGATGACACTCCCAGTGTGCCCTCATATATATGACAACACAGACACAGAGTGCATGCCCATATGACATAAATGACAACACAAACGTCATGGCTCATGACATAAAGATGAAGCCGCGTCATGACAGAGATGACAACATTGATGCAGTGTCTCATGACAGGTAGATGACGAGAGAGAGGAGACAGAGAGACCCAAGCAGTGGGGCTGAGTGTCTGTCTGCTGCGGCCATCACAAAGATCTTGGCCTGTTTGATGTACGGGTCGGCCCCCGTGTCATAGCGCTGGGGACAGTCGTCATCTGAAACATGTCAAAGTGTCACTGTTGTATTTATTATATATATATATATATATATATATATATATATATATATATATATACAACATAAGTTATTTCTTGTACATTTTTTTCGAAAAGGTTATATTTTCACATCCACCCCCTAAGTTTTCAGGCAAGTGTAAATTTGGGCAGATGAATAATATGTCAAGAGTGAGCTGACCAGTGGTCAAGTGACGTGTAGTAATTTATTCCTGTGTGTGTAAAGGCCATATTTGCACCCCCAGAAGCCACTGACAGTGTATCACTGAACCTCTTCAACATGTGCAGTGCCATCGTAAACATGTTACATCTGCACTGCCAGTGAACATGCTTCATGCACGACTACAGTGACAGTGACATTGAAAGAGAAACAACTCACAATCCCCCTCTGACTACACCGAGAGTGAAGTAGAAAGAGAAACAACTCACAATCCCCCTCTGACTACACCGAGAGTGAAGTAGAAAGAGAAACAACTCACAATCCCCCTCTGACTACACTGAGAGTGAAGTAGAAAGAGAAACAACTCACAATCCCCCTCTGACTACACTGAGAGTGAAGTAGAAAGAGAAACAACTCACAATCCCTCTCTGACTACACTGAGAGTGAAGAAGAAAGAGAAACAACTCACAATCCCTCTCTGACTACACCGAGAGTGAAGAAGAAAGAGAAACAACTCACAATCCCCCTCTGACTACACCGAGAGTGAAGTAGACAGAGAAACAACTCACAATCCCCCTCTGACTACACTGAGAGTGAAGAAGAAAGAGAAACAACTCACAATCCCCCTCTGACTACACTGAGAGTGAAGTAGACAGAGAAACAACTCACAATCCCTCTCTGACTACACTGAGAGTGAAGTAGACAGAGAAACAACTCACAATCCCCCTCTGACTACACTGAGAGTGAAGTAGACAGAGAAACAACTCACAATCCCTCTCTGACTACACTGAGAGTGAAGAAGAAAGAGAAACAACTCACAATCCCCCTCTGACTACACCGAGAGTGAAGTAGAAAGAGAAACAACTCACAATCCCCCTCTGACTACACCGAGAGTGAAGTAGACAGAGAAACAACTCACAATCCCTCTCTGACTACACTGAGAGTGAAGTAGACAGAGAAACAACTCACAATCCCTCTCTGACTACACCGAGAGTGAAGAAGAAAGAGAAACAACTCACAATCCCCCTCTGACTACACTGAGAGTGAAGAAGAAAGAGAAACAACTCACAATCCCCCTCTGACTACACCGAGAGTGAAGTAGAAAGAGAAACAACTCACAATCCCCCTCTGACTACACTGAGAGTGAAGAAGAAAGAGAAACAACTCACAATCCCCCTCTGACTACACTGAGAGTGAAGTAGAAAGAGAAACAACTCACAATCCCTCTCTGACTACACTGAGAGTGAAGAAGAAAGAGAAACAACTCACAATCCCTCTCTGACTACACCGAGAGTGAAGAAGAAAGAGAAACCACTCACAATCCCTCTCTGACTACACCGAGAGTGAAGTAGACAGAGAAACCACTCACAATCCCTCTCTGACTACACCGAGAGTGAAGTAGACAGAGAAACAACTCACAATCCCCCTCCGACTACACTGAGAGTGAAGAAGAAAGAGAAACAACTCACAATCCCCCTCTGACTACACTGAGAGTGAAGTAGACAGAGAAACAACTCACAATCCCTCTCTGACTACACTGAGAGTGAAGTAGACAGAGAAACAACTCACAATCCCTCTCTGACTACACTGAGAGTGAAGTAGACAGAGAAACAACTCACAATCCCTCTCTGACTACACTGAGAGTGAAGAAGAAAGAGAAACAACTCACAATCCCTCTCTGACTACACCGAGAGTGAAGAAGAAAGAGAAACAACTCACAATCCCTCTCTGACTACACTGAGAGTGAAGAAGAAAGAGAAACAACTCACAATCCCTCTCTGACTACACTGAGAGTGAAGTAGACAGAGAAACAACTCACAATCCCTCTCTGACTACACTGAGAGTGAAGTAGAAAGAGAAACAACTCACAATCCCTCTCTGACTACACCGAGAGTGAAGTAGACAGAGAAACAACTCACAATCCCTCTCTGACTACACCGAGAGTGAAGAAGAAAGATAAACAACTCACAATCCCCCTCTGACTACACCGAGAGTGAAGAAGAAAGAGAAACAACTCACAATCCATCTCCGACTACACCGAGAGTAGAGAAGAAAGAGAAACAACTCACAATCCCTCTCTGACTACACCGAGAGTGAAGAAGAAAGAGAAACAACTCACAATCCCTCTCTGACTACACCGAGAGTGAAAAAGAAAGAGAAACAACTCACAATCCCCCTCTGACTACACCGAGAGTGAAGAAGAAAGAGAAACAACTCACAATCCCCCTCTGACTACACCGAGAGTGAAGTAGAAAGAGAAACAACTCACAATCCCTCTCTGACTACACCGAGAGTGAAGAAGAAAGAGAAACAACTCACAATCCCTCTCTGACTACACCGAGAGTGAAGAAGAAAGAGAAACAACTCACAATCCCTCTCTGACTACACCGAGAGTGAAGTAGACAGAGAAACAACTCACAATCCCTCTCTGACTACACCGAGAGTGAAGAAGAAAGAGAAACAACTCACAATCCATCTCCAACTACACCGAGAGTGAAGTAGACAGAGAAACAACTCACAATCCATCTCCAACTACACCGAGAGTGAAGAAGAAAGAGAAACAACTCACAATCCATCTCCAACTACACCGAGAGTGAAAAAGAAAGAGAAACAACTCACAATCCCTCTCTGACTCCTGCAGTTGTAAGAAGAGACTTGCTCCCTCCTCGTAGCGGAAGCTCTTCGCTGTCTGGTCAACACCGCAGGCAGCCGTCGTTGACCGTGAGATGACCATCACACGCCAGTCCAGTCTCTCATATACCTGTCAATGACACACAGCACATACAATATCAGTACTGGTATGACCAGGTATGGTACTATTTGTTAAATATGCTGACAGATTTTGAGATTAATACCTGTCAATAACACCAACAGGTCAATCAAGCCAGGGCAGTGGATGAAGCTGTCTATCTTAATGATGCAACAGCAGATTTCAGCAAAAATCAAAGTCTGCTTTACAAAGTTGGCAATGCATGTCTTTACCAAATTATTGTCCTGTTTGTGGGTATTTCCCAATAAACTTCTTATCAGAGATGCTAAAAGGAAAGTGGTGGGGAAAATATGAGCTGTCATTGCTACAAAAGAATGTGATCAACTCCAGTAAATGTGTCCCTGGGAGAGTAGAAAGCGTCCCGCCTACCCAGCATCTGAACTTGGTGACAGGATCCTCCTCGTCATAGGTGATCAGGTAAGACCTCATGTCCTCCATCCAGTAGCCCACACATGTCAACTCCCTGTCCGGCTCATCTGTCAACACAATATGTCAACATGTCATACTATGTTAGTGTCACCATTGACTTTTACCGGGTGTGAGGTCAGGTGGTTTGTAATATGACATTAACCCAAGGTGTAATTAAACTATCATATGATAGCGACTATCAGAAGTAAATTGCAGCTTGATTACAATATTCTGTCCTTTTACAGTGATTTCTTTTGTATTACTCACCATACTCTCCAATGGGCCGGGCCATGTTACTCACCATACTCTCCAATGGGCCTTGCCATGTTACCATACTCTCCAATGGGCCACGCCATGTTACTCGCCATACTCTCCGCTGGGCCGGGCCATGTTACTCACCATGCTCTCCAATGGGCCTTGCCATGTTACCATACTCTCCAATGGGCCGGGCCATGTTACTCACCATACTCTACAATGGGCTGGGCCATGTTACTCACCATACCCTGCAATGGGCCGGGCCATGTTACTCACCATATTCTCCAAAGGGTCGGGCCATGTTACTCACCATACTCTCCAATGGGCCGGGCCATGTTACTCACCATACTCTCCAATGGGCCGGGCCATGTTACTCACCATACTCTCCAATGGGCTGGGCCATGTTACTCACCATATTCTCCAAAGGATCGGGCCATGTTACTCACCATACTCTCCAATGGGCCGGGCCATGTTACTCACCATATTCTCCAAAGGGTCGGGCCATGTTACTCACCATACTCTCCAATGGGCCGGGCAATGTTACTCACCATACTCTCCAATGGGCCGGGCCATGTTACTCACCATACTCTCCAATGGGCCGGGCCGTGTGGTCCACTGTGCTGCAGTACTCTGCATCGATGTAGACCTTCTTAGGGTTGTCGGTGCAGGACTTGAACTCTGTGGTGTAGGACAGGCAGCCAATCTGGTGGCGGGGGCGCTGGGTGATGCCCCTGATGCGGGTGTAGTACTGCTCCTCAATGGCACCAGTCTGAACGAAGCTGTAGCGCCCTCCCAGGGGGCAGTCAATGGGTGCAGGGGGGTCCACTGCAAAGGCACCACACAACAGTAAAAAAAAACGGGGATTCCACTTTAATTACAGAGACAGCAGACCCGAAACCTCTTTATGGTCTGTGCCCATGACCCACTCCCAAGTTGTGTGACTGACCACCTTGATGGTCTGTGCCCAAGACCGCTCCCAAGTTGTGTGACTGACCACCTAGATGGTCTGTCCCCAAGACCGCTACCAAGTTGTGTGACTGACCACCTTGATGGTCTGTCCACAAGACCGCTACCAAGTTGTGTGATTGACCACCTTGATGGTCTGTGTCCAAGACTGCTACCAAGTTGTGTGACTGAACACCTTGATGGTCTGTGCCCAAGACCGCTACCAAGTTGTGTGACTGACCACCTTGATGGTCTGTGTCCAAGACCCGCTCCCATGTGTGACTGACCACTTTGATGGTCTGTGCCCAAGACCACTACCAAGTTGTGTGACTGACCACCTTGATGGTCTGTGCCCAAGACCGCTACCAAGTTGTGTGACTGACCACCTTGATGGTCTGTGCCCAAGACCACTACCAAGTTGTGTGACTGACCACCTTGATGGTCTGTGCCCAAGACCACTACCAAGTTGTGTGACTGACCACCTTGATGGTCTGTGCCCAAGACCACTACCAAGTTGTGTGACTGACCACCTTGATGGTCTGTGCCCAAGACCGCTACCAAGTTGTGTGACTGACCACCTTGATGGTCTGTGCCCAAGACCACTACCAAGTTGTGTGACTGACCACCTTGATGGTCTGTGCCCAAGACCACTACCAAGTTGTGTGACTGACCACCTTGATGGTCTGTGCCCAAGACCACTACCAAGTTGTGTGACTGACCACCTTGATGGTCTGTGCCCAAGACCGCTACCAAGTTGTGTGACTGACCACCTTGATGGTCTGTGCCCAAGACCGCTACCAAGTTGTGTGACCGACCACCTTGATGATGTGCCCAAGACCACTACCAAGTTGTGTGACCGACCACCTTGATGATGTGCCCAAGACCGCTACCAAGTTGTGTGACTGACCACCTTGATGGTCTGTGCCCAAGACCGCTACCAAGTTGTGTGACTGACCACCTTGATGGTCTGTGCCCAAGACCGCTACCAAGTTGTGTGACTGACCACCTTGATGGTCTGTGCCCAAGACCGCTACCAAGTTGTGTGACCGACCACCTTGATGATGTGCCCAAGACCACTACCAAGTTGTGTGACCGACCACCTTGATGATGTGCCCAAGACCGCTACCAAGTTGTGTGACCGACCACCTTGATGATGTGCCCAAGACCGCTACCAAGTTGTGTGACTGACCACCTTGATGGTCTGTGCCCAAGACCGCTACCAAGTTGTGTGACCGACCACCTTGATGATGTGCCCAAGACCACTACCAAGTTGTGTGACCGACCACCTTGATGATGTGCCCAAGACCGCTACCAAGTTGTGTGACCGACCACCTTGATGATGTGCCCAAGACCGCTACCAAGTTGTGTGACTGACCACCTTGATGATGTGCCCAAGACCACTACCAAGTTGTGTGACCGACCACCTTGATGATGTGCCCAAGACCGCTACCAAGTTGTGTGACTGACCACCTTGATGATGTGCCCAAGACCACTACCAAGTTGTGTGACCGACCACCTTGATGATGTGCCCAAGACCGCTACCAAGTTGTGTGACCGACCACCTTGATGATGTGCCCAAGACCGCTACCAAGTTGTGTGACCGACCACCTTGATGATGTGCCCAAGACCACTACCAAGTTGTGTGACCGACCACCTTGATGATGTGCCCAAGACCGCTACCAAGTTGTGTGACCGACCACCTTGATGATGTGCCCAAGACCGCTACCAAGTTGTGTGACCGACCACCTTGATGATGTGCCCAAGACCGCTACCAAGTTGTGTGACTGACCACCTTGATGATGTGCCCAAGACCGCTACCAAGTTGTGTGACCGACCACCTTGATGATGTGCCCAAGACCGCTACCAAGTTGTGTGACCGACCACCTTGATGATGTGCCCAAGACCACTACCAAGTTGTGTGACCGACCACCTTGATGATGTGCCCAAGACCGCTACCAAGTTGTGTGACCGACCACCTTGATGATGTGCCCAAGACCGCTACCAAGTTGTGTGACCGACCACCTTGATGATGTGCCCAAGACCGCTACCAAGTTGTGTGACCGACCACCTTGATGATGTGCCCAAGACCGCTACCAAGTTGTGTGACCGACCACCTTGATGATGTGCCCAAGACCGCTACCAAGTTGTGTGACCGACCACCTTGATGATGTGCCCAAGACCGCTACCAAGTTGTGTGACCGACCACCTTGATGATGTGCCCAAGACCGCTACCAAGTTGTGTGACCGACCACCTTGATGATGTGCCCAAGACCACTACCAAGTTGTGTGACCGACCACCTTGATGATGTGCCCAAGACCGCTACCAAGTTGTGTGACCGACCACCTTGATGATGTGCCCAAGACCGCTACCAAGTTGTGTGACCGACCACCTTGATGATGTGCCCAAGACCGCTACCAAGTTGTGTGACCGACCACCTTGATGATGTGCCCAAGACCGCTACCAAGTTGTGTGACCGACCACCTTGATGATGTGCCCAAGACCGCTACCAAGTTGTGTGACCGACCACCTTGATGATGTGCCCAAGACCGCTACCAAGTTGTGTGACCGACCACCTTGATGATGTGCCCAAGACCGCTACCAAGTTGTGTGACCGACCACCTTGATGGTCTGTGCCCAAGACCGCTACCAAGTTGTGTGACCGACCACCTTGATGATGTGCCCAAGACCACTACCAAGTTGTGTGACCGACCACCTTGATGATGTGCCCAAGACCGCTACCAAGTTGTGTGACCGACCACCTTGATGATGTGCCCAAGACCACTACCAAGTTGTGTGACCGACCACCTTGATGATGTGCCCAAGACCGCTACCAAGTTGTGTGACCGACCACCTTGATGATGTGCCCAAGACCACTACCAAGTTGTGTGACCGACCACCTTGATGATGTGCCCAAGACCGCTACCAAGTTGTGTGACCGACCACCTTGATGATGTGCCCAAGACCGCTACCAAGTTGTGTGACCGACCACCTTGATGATGTGCCCAAGACCGCTACCAAGTTGTGTGACCGACCACCTTGATGATGTGCCCAAGACCGCTACCAAGTTGTGTGACCGACCACCTTGATGATGTGCCCCTCCCTGCTGGCTGCTGTCTTGTACTTACAGATGAAGGTCTTGTATTTCCAGGCTGTGTTGTTGCGGTCAATGGTAAAGGATGACCAGGCACAGGCCTGACGGAACTTCTTGTGCAGGAAGTTGGGCAGAGCCTGCTCCCCGGGCACTTGACGGTACGGGCGACCTAGGGGGTCAGACATGATATAACATCAGGGTGATATCTACCATCAGATATTATATAATATCAGGGTGGTATCTACCATCAGATATTATATAACATCAGAATGATATCTACCATCAGACATGATATATCATCAGGATGATATCGACCATCAGACATGATATAACATCAGGATGATATCTACCATCAGACATGATATATCATCAGGATGATATCTACCATCCGATATGATATAACATAAAAATGACATCTACCACCAGACATGATATAACATCAGGACAATATCTACCATCAGATATAATATGCCATCAAGATGACATCCATCATCAAACATGAATGACATAACAAAAAAATTTATATACAATCAAACATGATACATCAATATTATATCCATCACACTCCATCGGCAGATGGTATCCACCATCAAATGCAAACTATAATAACATCAATTTGATTACTGTCAATCAAACACAATACAAAATCATGTTTCAATTTTCAAAGAGGCACAAATAGCAGATATTCAATAACCACAATCAAAAGAAATTGTCACAAATGTACAAAATAAGCAATGCACACTTAACTATTTCCCTCATACCCACCAAGTGTAAAATCTACTTGATACTGAATGACTAGTCAACTTTATTGGTTTGACGTATCTGTACTGACCCATTCTCCAGCGAATGATGTTGTGGTGGCGCGGCATCATGTCCATGCACACGTAGTCCACCTCACTGAAACATACACACAGCTACAATTTGGGTGAGAAACAAGGCGTGTTCTACTAAACACGTGGTTCTATTCACTAAAATGAAGGTATGTGTGGCCCCACCCAGAATTACCCGGCATAGTTATTTGTAGCAGGAAGACTGTTGTGTGGATCATGGGAAAGTGAACATGAAACATCAAAGCTTACTCTAGTCAACCTGGTCACTTTCTTTGCATTTATGATGTGTAATGAAATCAATTTAATTTGTGGGGAGGTCATAAGTCACACGCAGTTCCTTCTGGACACTGGACTTAGCATACCTATCACTTTCTGACAGTGAAGACACTAGACTTAGTGCACCTATCACTTGCTGACAATGACAACACTGGACTTAGTGCACCTATCACTTTCTGACAGTGAAGACACTGGACTTAGTGCACCTATCACTTGCTGACAGTGACAACACTGGACTTAGTGCACCTATCACTTGCTGACAATGACAACACTGGACTTAGTGCACCTATTACTTGCTGACAGTGAAGACACTGGACTTAGTGCACCTACCACTTGCTGACAGTGAAGACACTGGACTTAGTGCACCTACCACTTGCTGACAGTGACAACACTGGACTTAGTGCACCTACCACTTGCCGACAATGATGACACTGGACTTAGTGCACCTACCACTTGCCGACAATGATGACACTGGACTTAGTGCACCTACTACTTGCTGACAATGATGACACTGGACTTAGTGCACCTACCACTTGCTGACATTGACCACACTGGACTTAGTTCACCTACCACTTGCTGACAGTGATGACACTAGACTTAGTTCACCTACCACTTGCTGACAATGATGACACTGGACTAAGTGCTCCTACCACTTGCTGACAGTGATGACACTGGACTAAGTGCACCTACCACTTGCCGACGGTGACGACACTGAGGAGGTAGCGAGAGTCGCGGTTCTGCTGACAGGTGAAGTAGGTCTCCTTGTAAGTGAACTCATCCAGCTTTGTCTTGAAGTAGATGTGTGTGGAGTTGATCTGGACATGAGTGTCGAACTCTCCACGCGTGTACCACGTGCCGGTGAAGTTACGCGGCAGATTACAGGCCGGCTCAACGAGCTGGGTGCCGTACACCGCTACAGCAAACACCAAACACTGACTCTCATGTCTGGCCCCTCTCTCTCACACGGTCATGTCAAGCAAGGAGGAAAATAATGATTATACAATGTTTAGTATTACTTAACCCATTTTATCCGGAATACGATTCTGGTCATAGTTTGCACTTGACACGGCTTCCCTGCACTCTGACGTTTTGGAATCCCATTGGCTGGTTAACAACGAATGACGTCAGTATATCGGAACCACTAGGAAACTCATATTTTTCAACCAATCATTGCCGTTCTTTGGGTATTTGCAGTACAAAGAGGGTACCCCCAAGCTAAAGTGAAATCAAAGATGGCGTAGAGTTGCAAAGATCGTTAAATGTTGACGTATTTTGAAGGATAACTTCGCTAATTTACTTCATACTGGTGATGACAAGAAGGCAGACAAGTGGATAGACAATATAAGATGGACGGTTATGGTATTTGATGCGACATTTGTCCGTGAAGACATACTTTGAAGCCACCGAAATGGGTCAACCGACAACGGCATCAATTTTCGCCCACCTCGCTCCACGTCGTATTTTTGGCGCCAAACAAAGTTAAGATTATTTCCAACGACGGCAAGTACTTCATAAATAAAGTGACGTTGAAATGTTGACCAAAGTTGTTACTTTAGAGTACTTCTTTATTAGTTATAAGAAATGAGCCACAGAATTATACATCGTTGACAGAAAATATTTCACAAATTTGCATAATTCCGTTCAGCGGCGCCACACGTTGGCGATTCAATCGACTGACATGGGGGTATTACAAACAATTTTACATAATGGGATTATTATCCAAGATGTGTGGACAAGTTGTATACCTTTATTTTCAGCAGAAACTTATGCATAAAATAAACTCAACTTGCTCATTGACATGTTGCCTCCTTCATGGCGAAAATGTCCGGTGAAAAGTAATGTGACAAACCTCAACATAGGTTTGAATTTATTGGGCATGTTTTGCCATATGCCACATATAATATATATGATAAAACTATGAGTTTGGCGATGCGACTGTATAGTTTATTTTATCTACTTTCTAAAGGTATATCACATTTAAAAATTGATTGAGAAATAATAAAGTTATGTCCATTTTAAATGAAGGTAAATAAGCTGAGAGTGGAAATGGAAGCCTTGGGGTGTCTTTAAAATGTTAAAACGCCAAAAGACAATGTTTTTTTTAAATATAAAAACAGTATTATACAGCGCAGCATCCGATCCTCAGAATTCCTCAAAGTGCTTTATACTGTATTGTATTCCCTGCCAGACCTGTTCAATCAAATACCATCTCTGCGAACCATCTAATATCAGACAAAATTACTTGTATTATTTACTTTACAACACCTCTATGTCTACTGACACACAATGTGGGACTTATATCCCATACAACTTTTGTTTAATCTAAAACTCCCCAGTTGTACTTGTTTACAACAGGGTCAATGTACATTAACATTGAAGTACGGTGTTGTGACCCTCTCTTACCTGGCAGGAGGATAAGACGAATGTCTCCATCGTATGCATTCTTGAGACTGGAACAGGTTGCGAATCGAGACATCACCCAACGTCTCTTGTTGTCACTTCGCTGCTGGTTATACCTTGTCAACTACAACACACACAAGTTGAACCTTGTCAACTACAACACACACAAGTTGTACCTTGTCAACTACAACACACACAAGTTGTACCTTGTCAACTACAACACACACAAGTTGTACCTTGTCAACTACAACACACACAAGTTGAACCTTGTCAACTACAACACACACAGTTGAACCTTGTCAACTACAACACACACAAGTTGTACCTTGTCAACTACAACACACACACAAGTTGTACCTTGTCAACTACAACACACACAAGTTGTACCTTGTCAACTACAACACACACACAAGTTGTACCTTGTCAACTACAACACACACACAAGTTGTACCTTGCAACTACAACACACACACAAGTTGTACCTTGTCAACTACAACACACACACACAAGTTGAACCTTGTCAACTACAACACACACAAGTTGTACCTTGTCAACTACAACACACACACAAGTTGAACCTTGTCAACTACAACACACACACAAGTTGAACCTTGTCAACTACAACACACACAAGTTGTACCTTGTCAACTACAACACACACACAAGTTGAACCTTGTCAACTACAACACACACAAGTTGAACCTTGTCAACTACAACACACACAAGTTGAAACTTGTCAACTACAACACACACAAGTTGTACCTTGTCAACTACAACACACACAAGTTGTACCTTGTCAACTACAACACACAAACACACACACACACAAGTTGAACCTTGTCAACTACAACACACACAAGTTGTACCTTGTCAACTACAACACACACAAATTGTCAACCCCCTCCTCACCTCCACACGATCTCCACCTCCGTCTCCCTATCATCTCTATGTCACCTCCATACAATCTCCACCTCCTTCTCCTTACCATCTCTATACCACCTCCATACAATCTCCACACCCCGTCTCCCTACCATTTTTATGTCACTTCCATACAATCTCCATCTCTCTCTCCCTACCATTTCTATACCACCTCCATACATCTCCACCTCCCTACCATCTCTATGCTATCTCCATACACTATCTACCTCCCTCGCCCTACCATTTCTATGTCACCTCCATACAATCTCCACCTCTACTTACCACCTCTATACAATCTCCACCTCCGTACCATCTCCACCTCCCTCTCCCTACCATCTCTATACCACTGTTATACAATATCCCCCTCTACTTACCACCTCTATACAATCTCCACCTCCCTACCATGTCCACCTCCCCCTCCATACCACTTTTATACAATCTCCACCTCTACTTACCACCTCTATACAATCTCCACCTCCGTACCATCTATACCATCTCCACACAGTCTCCCTACCATGTCCACCTTTACTCACCAGACACTTGAACCTTTCCCTGTAGATATCTGTGCCAAGATCTGCCACGGCCGCCCACACTTTTCCTGCCTTATCAATCCACTGGCCCAAGCACTGGTACTTGATGTCTGAAACCCAACCTTAGTCACGTCAACACAGTGCTGGTATGTAACTAAGTACATCTATCTGTACTTGTATGTTCCACTTCCAAATTTAGTTTCTTTTGTCATAACTGCTATGATGAAGCAGCTTGGCATTGGCTATTGTTAATGTTGGTAATCTCTGACTGGCTACACATTGGAGACATCCTATGCTGGCCCAGGGTATAATTTCAACAACTTTATTATGGACCCTTAAACCTGATTGTGTGTGTAAAAATCTATTTCTCGAATACCTGATAGTGTCAACACCACGATGTGTCAGTGGGACATTGTTGCTGGTGTGTCATGAAAATAGTGTCCTTGGTAACACGGCAATAGATATTTGCATTTTTTAAATTTCACTTAATTCAAATTTGTTTGCTTAATGATGAATTTTCTTGAAGAGCTCTTTATCTTAATGAAATCCATTGGGCTTGGAAAAGGGGCTAAGCTAAGATAAATAGGTAAGTAAGCTAAGATAATTAAGTAAGTAAGACAATGTAAATAAATCAACAAACAAGCTAAGATAAATAATTATAATAACAATAAATAAATTAGGGTGTAAAAATACAGTTTAAAACAGAACAATTAAAAACCAAGCCATAACAACACTGATGACATGACATGACACGACACTCAGCCTTGGCTTATGTGTGAGATAGTAGCAAAGTGTAGACATCACCGTACATTTGTTCTTTGAGCTTCCAATTGCGGGACACTTCCCATAGTTCATGAAGAACACCTGGTTGTCGACATAGGGGGAGCCCGGCTCCTGACACGCAATGATGCTGCTGCGAGGAGAGTCACAGATGCCACCGCCTCCGTAGTCGACCTCGTAGGAGAAGTGAAACATCCCCTCGAACGTTGTCTTGCAATTCACAATCTCCGTTGTCTTCTCTGCCAAACAGGAACAGGAAAAGTCATGTCGACGACATCACTCCAGACAGACAGGTGAAGGACGCGCAAGAGCTAATTAATTACTTCAAAGTAATTCATGTCAAAAGTAACCGTTACCTTTTTTCTCTCAGAAGGGTACAAAATATAAACACTACCATTTGCTTCACAGGACCACCTAATATGGTAAAGCAATAATTTTGTATTACGATGCTGACAAAATGTGCAATTGTTTGTTTAATGTTTCCTATTATATCTTTGTACACGTATGATAGAACACACGTTATGCCAAAAATATGATTGCAAGAACAATTATTAGTCTTCAAAATGTCACTGGGTTTTTCTTTTGGATTCAGAATGTGAAAGTTTGGTTGCATGAGCATAGTGACAATTACTGAACATGGTTACAGGTAACACTTACTGAATAAGAT
Source organism: Ridgeia piscesae (assembly GCA_025642075.2). Lineage (NCBI taxonomy): Eukaryota > Metazoa > Annelida > Polychaeta > Sabellida > Siboglinidae > Ridgeia > Ridgeia piscesae. Next base: position 513,457 of record JAODUO010000335.1, read on the forward strand.
GATACTGTCAATTATCAAAAATGATTGGTGACACTTACTGAACATGGTGAGTGGTGAAACTTACTGGACATGCTGAGAGATGACACTATTTGTGCTGATATTGATACTTCATGTGGTCAATGGTGACATTTATGGAATATGGTGAGTGGTGACATTTACTGAACAGGGTGAGTGGTGACACTTACTGAACATGGTGAGTGGTGAAACTTACTGGACATGCTGAGAGATGACACTATTTGTGCTGATATTGATACTTCATGTGGTCAATGATGACATTTATGGAATATGGTGAGTGGTGACATTTACTGAACAGGGTGAGTGGTGACACTTACTGAACATGTTGAGAGGTGACACTATTTGTGCTGATACTGGTACTTAATGTGGTCAATTGTGACATTTTTGGAATATGGTTAGTGGTGACATGTATGGAATATTGCGAGTGGTGACACTTACTGAACATTCTGAGGTGACACTATTTGTGCTGATATTGATACTTAATGTGGCCAATGGTGACACAGAATATAGTGAGTGGCAACACTTATGGAATATGGCGAGTGGTGACACTTATGGAATATGGTGTGTGGTGACACTTACTGAACATGGTGAGATGTTCCAACTGGGGGTCAATGGTATTACACACATCTGCCAGTGTTGGCTTTGATGATGAAACACATGTTGCTGAAACAAGGGATCAGAGGCATTGTTTATACCATTAATGTGTTACTAGTAATGCAGATTCCTTCTACTTCTAGAACCAAAATAGTACTGTTTATTCTAGCAACGAGATGGCCTCATGATTCTGTCTTGCAACTGGTTTTGTTTTATTCTCAAAGTTGGGCATGTTATCTTAATCACGTAAACCTTCTTAATTAACAAGTAGACGAAGGGTCTGAATATCAAATAAAATAATGTTTATAATCATGTATACCAACTCTTCTTCTCACCACATCTTCAATCACCTCTACACCAACTCTTCTTCTCACCACATCTCCAATCACCTCTACACCAACTCTTCTTCTCACCACATCTCCAATCACCTCTACATCAACTCTTCTTCTCATCACATCTCCAATCACCTCTACACCAACTCTTCTTCTCACCACATCTCCAATCACCTCTACACCAACTCTTCTTCTCACCACATCTCCAATCACCTCTACACCAACTCTTCTTCTCACCACATCTCCAATCACCTCTACACCAACTCTTCTTCTCTCCACATCTCCAATCACCTCTACACAAACTCTTCTTATTTTTGCACTGTTATAGACTGATGCATCACATGTCCAGATGACAACTGGGAAACTATTAAATGTACACTAGTCCACAATGAATGAACAATTCTCTGAGTAGCCTCTTGAAACAGGAGTTGTTAGTTAATAACATGGTGGTTGGACAGTCTGTTCACCAGTGACCACAGCTGTGCACTGCCTTCAGACTGTGACTGGTCCTGGGCTACTTACACATCTTATACTGCAGGATGTTGGGAGTGCGGTACAGCAGGTCGAAGCACTGGTAGCAGTCACTCAGGCTGTCAACAAGAAACATGCAAACTCTTACACACAAGACTAGATTTTCATTGGCAGGTTTTAACTATCATTATTATAGTAATTTACTATAATTGTTAATATACCACAAATAATCTGAAATTATTTAGTACGGGTTGACTGTGAGAGAAGGGGGCAGGGGGAGTTAATGTCTGGTGGAGAGTGAGAGAAGAGGGCAGAGTGAATGAATGTCTGGTGGAGAGTGAGAGAAGAGGGCAGGGGGAGTGAATATCTGGTGGAGAGTGAGATAAGAGGGCAGGGGGAGTTACTATCTGGTGGAGAGTGAGAGAAGAGGGCAGGGGGAGTGAATGTCTGGTGGAGAGTGAGAGAAGAGGGCAGGGGGAGTGAATGTCTGGTGGAGAGTGAGAGAAGAGGGCAGGGGGAGTGAATGTCTGGTGGAGAGTGAGAGAAGAGGGCAGGGGGAGTAAATATATGATGGAGAGTGGGAGAAGAGGGCAGGGGGAGTGAATATCTGGTGGAGAGTGAGAGAAGAGGGCAGGGTGAATGAATGTCTGGCGGAGAGTGAGAGAAGAGGGCAGGGAGAGTGAATGTCAGGTGGAGAGTGAGAGAAGAGGGCAGGGTGAATGAATGTCTGGTGGAGAGTGAGAGAAGAGGGCAGGGGGAGTGAATGTCAGGTGGAGAGTGAGAGAAGAGGGCAGGGTAAATGAATGTCTGGTGGAGAGTGAGAGAAGAGGGCAGGGTGAATGAATATCTGGTGGAGAGTGAGAGAAGAGGGCAGGGGGAGTGAATGTCCGGTGGAGAGTGAGAGAAGGGGGCAGGGTGAATGAATATCTGGTGGAGAGTGAGAGAAGAGGGCAGGGTGAATGGATATCTGGTGGAGAGTGAGAGAAGAGGGCAGGGGGAGTGAATGTCTGGTGGAGAGTGAGAGAAGAGGGCAGGGTGAATAAATATCTGGTGGAGAGTGAGAGAAGAGGGCAGGGTGAATGAATATCTGGTGGAGAGTGAGAGAAGAGGGCAGGGGGAGTGAATATCTGGTGGAGAGTGAGAGAAGAGGGTAGGGTGAATGAATGTCTGGTGGAGAGTGAGAGAAGAGGGCAGGGTGAATGAATGTCTGGTGGAGAGTGAGATAAGAGGGCGGGGGGGGGGGGTTAACATCTGTTGGAGGGAGAGAGAGGGAGTGAATGTGTGGTAGATGGGGAGATAAGAGGGCAGTATGGTGAATATGTGGTGGAGAAGAGGGAAGAGGAGTGAATAGGGATGTTGGTGATGGACAAAGGTAAAGAAACAAGACACTGAGAACCAATACCAAGGTCAGCCACACTCATGTGTCAACAATGACAGGAACATGACACACTGAAGGATTCAGATTCATTGTGACAGGCCATTTTTGCAATAACTAGATTCTGCTTTAGTAGTCTTTGTGATGGCAGCAATTACAAATGACAAGTTACTTACGTGTTATGGAAGAGGACTTTCGCATCATAGCGGCCAAGAGCATCTGTTTTGTCCGTGAATACGTAGTCGACACAACCTCCAGTTGTATGCTTGTTCTTGATGCCATCCTTGGTGAAGAAGGTCTCCAGACTGTCTCCGCGGTCAATGCTGTAATAGTCTCCCCAAAAGTGTTCTGGCATCACACACGCGGCATCTGCAGCAAATTATAGGAACTCTCTTTCAACATTCATAAACATGCAATTTGTTCGAAATGTATATGTATTATAATGCACTTGCTCTGTTACAAAATATTCCATAGATAATAAAAGTCCCTAACCCTAACAAGGAATTAAATTATAAATTGTAAAAGTCTAAAACAGACAATAAAAATAATAAAATCCAAAATTGTACATAACTAACTTATATTCTTTTTTCCTACTGTCCACATTTTCAGCTGACAACTGTGCACCAAAGTTACTAATCGTACACTGTAATCATGCTCATAGTAATCATACTTTCTGAGTAATCATACTTGATTACATATTAACAAAGCTAGTAATCGTAATCATGATTACTTCTCATGATTATATTTTGTTCATATAAACAGCTGAGAAAGTCGTCGGATTATTAAAAATAAAACCTACATAGCAGTAATCAGTTAGAACACTAGTGAAACAGCAACAGAAAAAGAATACGGGGTACCACCTGGGATTCCAAAACGGTTGCCTTTACAGTAGAAACAGGATTAAGATATTCATTAAAGTAATCATGATGACATTCTAAAATAGTTGTACTCAATTACATTTGTTTTCCGAGTAATCGTAATCATGCATTTTTAGTTGCAATCATACTCGTACTCGATTGTATGATTACTCAATCTCTGCTGTCCACTGGCCAGCTGAATGCGAGCTGGGATAATTTGATATTTACTTGGATGATAATACCTCGTACTGGTGGGAATTGGGGGTAAGGAAGTGGTTACCATTAATCCATCATTTATGAGGATCTGTCATGACATTGTATTAGATATGGTGACACCTAGGTATGGAAACGTGTAACCACGGAAAGTGATCCAAATTCCAATGTAGGCAAATAATATTATGGTTATAACGGAACACTTGAGGTGGGTCCGAATTCTACACAAATGCCCATCAGAAAAAACTAGCAAAAACACAGCTCGACAACATTTCATCTTGCACACTTTTGCAACAGGTAATAATACAGGTGGCTACAGGTAAGCTAGGTAAAAATTGGGTCACGGGGATTCAAAACAAATAGTTTGTAATACCTTGTAAACTTTGCAACAAATATACACAATTAAGCAAAGCTGTAGAGAAACACACGTTGCAATAAATTACTGTCACCAAACCAGAAGCAACTTACGAGTCTTGTGAGAAAATAAACACAGAAACAACGCGATCGCGCCCAGGTAGCCGCCACTACCCGCCATGATTACAACCGTGTCAATCTTTGTTGAGGAGGCGTGGCTTAAAATGCGGAGGGCATAGACGTAAGACCACATTTGAATCCCCCATAGGCGGCCATTATAACGTTTCCTTCATTGCCTGCCAGGTTTTTTCTATTATGGTATTCACATATCCACATATTAATATGCTATTCACGAATTCGTGAAATTTTAATATCTCATTTTCCCATAATTGTATCTCCCTGAGTAATGGCGGATGAACCCTTTATTGTGGTCTTACGTCTGTCTAATTCTAAGCCAACATAACAACCTAAATTTAAATGACTACAAACAAATATCATTAATTTGTATTTAAAGTAAATAATTTAATGTAAGTGAGAAAGTATTATAAAGTAGTAAAGTCAAACAATCTAGAATCTTCGTGCTCAGTTAAAACTTATTTGTACCCAAACGATTCGTGCCCAGTTGAATATATACCCAACTACCCATTCCCTACCCGTTTAAGTTCTGGGGCAATGGCCCTATCCCCCACGTGACCAGTTGCCTAGCAGAATCTTCGTCAAACGATCAAAAATGCATACCACACATGTGGCGCGTTCATGCATTTCACCGTAGATTCTGCTAAAATGTTCGGTTCAGATTATTTTCATTATTAAAAAAATCCCAATGGAAATGTATTTTGGTATGGTGACATAATGTATGCAATGTTGTTTAATCTATCGTGTTGCGACTGAAATGTAATTCATGATGATATATATTGTTATCAACATTGTTGGCAAAGGCGTTGACGTACTGGATTCATAAAATTCATTATTGATCACGACGAAAACAAATCACAACATTTAACAAACGCACGCATGACTAACGCTGCTAAAATAACCGTATGGTTATGTTGCGTTTTGAAAATAAAACGTTTAATATCATACTCTATGTAACAAATCTGCAGCATTCAGACATTGCTACGACTTAAAGTTACGATGGTGGATTCCTAATACCAACTACATTTACTTCCGCTTTCATGCACCAAACTGACTTTTTCCAACACGTAAAAAAAAAGTGTCGCGTTTTTGTCTTTGAAACGCGCACGCGTGTATGTGCGCGTGTGCACTTGTATACGTGTTTATATATATATATATATATATATATATATATATATATATATATATATATATATATATATATATATCCTGCATTGAACGTATAGACACACATGTGCCAGGTTCTGCTTCTTGTTCTTGCTATTCATGACATACATAGTGTGTGTATTTATCTGTTATTACAAATGTTCTGCGTGGAAATTTCAAATGTTCATCATGGTATGCAATAATTCTGTTTAACTAAAAAGGTATGTATTGAGCTAATTTTTATTAGGGGTGATTCTAATTCCTTTAAAGAGAAATATGAATGCCTGTGGTATTATCGATACTTGTATTATGATACACGTGTAACGTGTATGAGTGTGACTACGTGTTTCGTATGTTTTAAATTATGACTGATTACTCCTTTTAAATGAACAAATGTGTCACATATTAAAAAAATTATTCATAGAAGTTTCCATTTGCTTACCATGGCACCGAGAGGTCAACTTTGACCTTTATACGACCTTCAGCATCTGATCTTGACCTTGAACTGAACATTTAACATCCCAAATGGATTCCACATACCCAAATACCCCTAAAAAGAGGTGTTACACGTAATTCTAAGACAACTGGTTCTAAAATATTTTTAAAGATCTGACCAGTGGCCATCTTGGATTTATGCAAATTACCAGAGTTGCTCAAAGTGACCGTTTGGACAATCAATTTGAATTTGTTCTAGGACCTGTTGAGTTCAAATCAACCAAAACGTTCATAGGATAGAACATGTATAAGTTCACTATTGAATATACGTGACTGTCAAGTGGACACATTAAAACATTTACCAGTATGCGATAAACTTTGGGTGCGTTGAGAGGTCTTTTCCTCTAATTGGTTTTCTCTGAAATGTTAACATAGTTGTTTTCTTACCCAACCTCATCTTTTTAGCCTGCATGCATGGTTGTTTTAAAAAATATCAGTTTCTCTCTCTCTCTCTCTCTCTCTCTCTGCATATATATATATATATATATATATTTTATATATATATATATATATATATATATATATATATGATATATAGTGTGTGTGTGTGTGTGTGTGTGTGTGTGTGTGTACATGTGTGTTAATTGCTCCACTCTGGACAATTTCGTGCGGTTACTTCCGCCAATGTGTCTTCTTTTATTCCATCTCCGACGTCAGGGAATTATAGACGTTATATCCCAACTAGCTAATGTGCCAAGTCACTTATATCCATGAAAAAATGGTGGATGATATGTCCCAAAAATTATAATAAGTATATTTTTTTAATGCGCAAATGATACTTTAAAAATGTATCACAAAGAGTGCCAACATTTGTGCAAATATCCACTGATCTGTGACTATGTTCAGATTTAAATGCGCAAATAACATATAAAAAATAAAACATTAGGACAAATTAATCGTCTAGATATATATGATTTGGGACATAAAGACCACAGGCCATTTTAGGTTCTAGAAGATGACGTCATAGAAATATTGGGTACGATTTGTCGATGTTACCAATCGTGCTGGGTGCGAATAATTCTGCGTATGATACGGATTATGTTTTGAGTTGTGTGGTAATGTATTTTAAATATTCGTAAAGTTCGTTAACATATAATGACTGAGAAACGGGAATCAGGTTCGTGTTATTTTTGATATTTTGATTAAATACTTTGTCCAGGTTGTGGTGTTTTATTTGTAACTGCGTACTGTAATGCCCGTGCACGGGGTGGGCGATAATTGAATACGATCGTGTATGATATGATATGATACAACAAAATCAAGTGATTATAGTGATGGTGGGGCAACTGAAACCAGTACTGTTCATTTATGTTATAAACGTTATGTCCTATATCACTCATGTCCCATAAATGATGTCCGAAAAATGTATAAGACTAAGTAATGTTTATTTGGTTATATCCAGAAACTGAGAAACTCATGAAAATTTTCCATGACTAGTCCAGGGTGGTCGGACCAAATTTGTATTTAGAAAAAAAATTCCTGACCCCACAGACACACTGTTAATTGTCTTAATGTAACACCATATCACATACACATGCTCAAAGTCAATAGTCTCAACGTAGCACCACATCATAGACACACACAGTCAATGGTATCAACATAACACCACCTCGCAGACACACACAGTCAATGGTATCAACATAACACCACCTCACAGACACACACACACACACACACACACACACACACACACACACACACACACACACACACACACACACACACACACACACACACACACACACACACACACACACACACACACACACACACACACACACACACACACAGTCAATGGTATCAACATAACACCACCTCGCAGACACACACAGTCAATGGTAACAGCATAACACCACCTCACAGACAATGGTTCAGGCCTTGACATTAAGTTTATATCCACTGGCCCGGGGGGCCAGTAGATTTGAAAAGTTACTGGCCCCCAAAAAAATTACTGGCCCCAATATAGTAAACAAAATATGCTCCTACCGAAGTGCCCATTGCTTTGGAAGACCAAGTTTTGACAGGAGTGACATAATGAAGACTCTCTGAAGCTCATATGTTGCATGTTTTTTTAAATGTTGACTTTTCAGATTGCAACAATAAAAAGAGAAAACTCAACATTAAATGAAATGCTTTAGTCGTGGTGTCAGTCTGCTAATATAAAATATGAGGCAACTTTCACACTATAACATTTTAGCACATTTATTTATAGACTATTACATGGATTACTATATATTTCGAGAAATTATATATAAACCTCAATGACTACAGTCAACGTCTTCTGTCAGTCTCTTCTACATATCACATAATAAAGTTAGTTTAAATTCGAAAAATAATATAAAACAAAAACGTAAAAGTCCAATATTTTTTATTACAGCCTGCATTGAAGCCCATTTTTTATTTTATGAGCTCAGACATTATAAAAGACAAACTTGTTCATATTTAATATTAACAATTGATTTACTCATTGACACTTTCTATTAATAGTTCGTTTTGCATAATTGCATTGAGAGTAAAGCAAAGTCGGCGAACTCAAATTCATGACTTTGACTGTTTTGACAGGTATACACTGTATAATACGGGGGCTTGGGGCTTGAAACTATAGCTGTCTGTCATGAAAACATTTCTTAGTTTTGGCTGTGCATGAAAACTGTTACTGCAGAATCAGACATACGTGATACCATGATAAATTAGCATTAGAACGCAGACAACCCGTGCCCCATTTAATAACAGGCTAGTCTATGACTACGTAAACATCGCGTCGATGTGTGAGGCTAGAGCCGTGTAGTGGTGACAGTGTATACGCTGTCCAAAACAATTGCCCTCTTTCTTCCAAGATTGTTTTACAAAATCCACAGCTGCAGGAATGGTCTTTTGCAACACTGTCAAACATTTGACAATATAACAAATTGCGTAGATGTCTTTCCATTACAGAATGTGCACTAGCGTTTTATCATTCACACAGACAACAACATCGCCTACCATCCATAGCCAACAGCAACATGTAACAAGATCGCTGATTGGGTGAATAATGAGTGATTCCCGCCAATCGCCAATCATGCGGGCATTTACAAAATATGACTTCCACACCACAGTGCATGGAAGTCTTCGTGTACGCACAACAAAATTTTAGACACAGTTGTATAATATGTTATAAATAAAATGTAGCAAAACGAACGTTAATAAATAGACTAATGTTATTAAGGTCGTTCTATTTTCTGCAAAGGGTCAGGTAACTCAGGTTACGGAAACATCGACGGTGGTCAATAGGGGATTTAAACCACTGAGCCAGTAGAATTTAAAATCTGGTGGCCCGAAATGGTCCGACAGCTTTAAAACATGCGTCCAGCCATCGGGCCATGCCAATGTTGAACCCTGATGGTTTCAGTATAAACTTTCTCAAAGACACACAATGACAGACAGTAACACACAGTGACAGTCAGTGACACATAGTGACAGTCAGTGACACATAGTGACACACTGACAGTCAGTAACCCACAGTGACAGTCAGTAATACACAGTGACAGTCAGTAATACACAGTGACAGTCAGTAACACACAGTGACAGTCAGTGACACACAATGACAGTCAGTGACAGTCAGTGACACACTGTAACAGTCAGTGACTCACAGTGACAGTCAGTGACAGTCAGTGACACACAGTGACAGTCAGTGACACACAGTGATAGTCAGTGACTCACAGTGACAGTCAGTGACACACAGTGACAGTTAGTGACACATAGTGACAATCAGTAGTCACCTGCCTCCAAAAGACCTTGCTCTGATAAACACTATGAACGCCGTCTGTAGGCAAACACTGGCACTATCTAAAACAACACATATACTCATTAATTTAATAGTGAAATTAATATATGAAGCCACTAACAACTAACAACTCTTAATTGTTGTTTTTTCCTTAAAATTTAATATTTTATGTCGAGTTCAATCAACTGATGCACTGATCCTAACATAACTTACAGGAAAACCCCTACCAGCCTACTTTCTATTTAGCAAGTTGTAAAAACTACAAACATGCACTTTGGTAAAAACCAACAGATGCTGATTGCTTATTAATAGACATTTCTGTATAATTTACCTAAACAGTTTTTATTCTTGCTGATTGGATTCTGTTTTGTTTATAAAGGACGAATCAAAGATGTACAACAATCGCGAGTGCTTGACTTGGCCACACGCCGTATACGCCAGCGTCGAGCTCTTCATGCACTGGAGGCAGATAACTTCCAGGACGATCCACATTCGGATCTCAAGATGAGTAAAAAAGCACCAAAGTTTGAAGAGACAACAATTTCTTCACACTCTAGTAAGTTAAGTATCACTTGAAGTCAGAAGAACACTAAAATTATGTGACTTCATGGATTCAATTATATATCTGTCAGACGTGGGATCATCTTGTTTAGTCATGCAATTATGTCATCAATGGTAATAATAATGCCATCACAGATGTCATAATTGCCTAGTTAGAGTAAGGTGTTGTTCTACTTAATAAAATATTTAACTTAATTTTTAAGCACTGTCAAATCCAGAGCTACCCATTCACTGGTGTAGGTAGAAACATAATAGTTAACCACAAATTGTACATTGATATTACAGATAATAATAATAATAGGGGCCTTGTAATAAGATGGTAAATATGAAACATTTAAAATTTACTTTAATTAAGAAAATGTGTCATTAAGTTGCACTGGTGTGTGTGATATATATATATATTATGTATGTATGTATGTATGTATATATATATATATATATATATAAAATATATATATATATATATATATATATACAGGTGTATATATATATATAATAGACCAGAGCCGGTCTCCTTAAAGTTTTGATGTGTCTCTCTTTGGAACCCCGGCAGAGAAGTGCTTATAGTTTAAACGTTTTGCTATATATTGATTGAGGGGTTAGCGTTCCGTGCTCAGTGTACTATATGCTTGTTTGATATGTATTAATTTTAATAAATATACACACACATTAATAAAACAAATATTTGACGGATCTCCTAGCCATACATTGTACATTTGTTAATGCAGCGCTGTCAATTTGTGTATCTGCATTATATATTTACATTGTTATTGTTATCGTTGTATTGGGTTTTGGATATACCAGGTTGCCATTAAATATATACTACTGCAAATAAGTATAACTACTAACTAACTTCACTTACACACCAGTCTCCCGTACGCGGCATCTAAGCATATAGGTTTTAAGGAGACCGATTTTTGTGTATATATATATATATATATTATTTATTACAATATCTTAACAATATTGTAGTATGTGATGTATATTTGTATTACAGACAATGGTCCAATTAGATAATTGGAAAATCACTTACATAAAAATATACGGCCAGTCTCCTGTAGGCGGTTGTATATGCACTGGTCTCCCTATGCAGCATTAGCCTTATATATATATATATATATATATATATATATATATATATATATATATATATATATATATATATATAAAGATATACATAACAATAAAGATATATTACAATCCAGGTACTTTATATTAAATACTTTCATATATGTGTGAAATTAATATAATTAATTCTCAGATGGAATTACTAACATAGAGCTAACACAGCCTAATATGTTTGTGTTTCAGCTCGGAAGAAGAAAAAATTGAGTACTGATGCCTTCAAACTGAGATTCAAGAAGAACTTTGCCGCTCTGCTTGAAGAGGAGGTAAACACTAGCTAAACTTGCAGTTATTCTTTAGTAAGAATTCTTACAACTTCATAGTTTAGCCATTCGTGGCTCACCAACACACATAATTTGCATAATTTTAATACAGTGTAAATGCAATTTTGTTTGCCAAGAATTTTTTTCCATAAAAGTTTCCATAAAAAACCAAACTCAAGTGTAGCCGTGTGTTTCTAGGAATTGGATGCGAAGAATGGGCCGAACTACCTGACTGCCTGTGTGCCACCCTCCTGCCAGCCACGTAGACACTTCTGTGGCGTCTGTGGATATCCTCTCAGCAATATATACATTTCTTTTAATGTTGTAGACATAAAAATGTCATAAAAATGAAATGCATACGTATTGAATTTTTTAATGTAGACCTAGCATCAATTTAACATTTATTCTTAAAATAATTTTTTATCGAGTGTATTTATTTAACTAATCCATTTAATGTATGTTTAATCATCATTTACATTTTTTTGACGTTACTGATTGTTTTATTAAATGTATTTGTCTATCTTGTTATTGCCCTAAGCACACTATTAACCCATATATAAAAATATGACACATTACAAATGCATACTAATAAATAAAATTAATGTCAACAACACACAGGTATTCTAATATAAACATTGCTGAGAAGGCTTTTCCTTGACGGCTGCTGTACGTGTGTCTCCAACTACACCTGTATCCAGTGTGGGACAAGATATTGCAGTACTCGCTGTCTTAGGACACACCAAGACACCAGGTAAGTCACTGAAGCTAATTGGGGCCAAATAATTGGAGTGACATTAGGATACTGACTGCTGGCTGATCTAGCTGGAGAGTATTGACTGCCTCGTGTGTTGGACGACGCAGGAGTTCCTAACTCCTAAGTTGCTGCAGCTAACATTGCTGCAACACTTGGGATGACTCGTTGGTTGGTGCAGCTTGGACATGAAGCATGTCATGTTGTTAAAGCAATGTTACTGAGGTTCCAATACCTAGATTCAACAACTGGCAGTCTTCGAAGTTAATATGGTGACCTAGGAGCACAGTGCTCCTAAAGTAAAATATTTAGGAGCAAAACATATTTTAAGAGCATTGACAAATTAAAGCCCAACTAAATCCCCAATTGGTAGTACCAATGATGGCTGTTTACAAATTGAACATTATATGAACATAGGTTTTGAACATTTTGGGGGTGAAACATTTACATTGTAAACAGTGTGACAGACTGATTAATATGCAATTTAGTGGACATTTAACATAATGCCTGTAGCATTAATAATATTATGGAGAACAAATAGGCTCCATGTACTATATCACGTTGCTACTACTAAATGCTTTTAAATATTATATTTGAGATGCGAACATATGTCAAATTTTGCTTTCCAATAAGCGTATGGGTGTGTACAATGTACACCCATTTTCTGTGGTTTCTGAGTTTAGTCAGCTTAGCAGACTTGCAAGCGATTGCATTGCACTAAGCATCCTCTTATGAACAAAAGGATACAGAACACTCAGATTTAAATGGACTTTTGAATATTTATTTTCATCACTGAGTTTGAACCTAGTGTCACGTTGGTAGTGATTCAACGACTATGCTGGACTCAACGCTGAAGGTTAGCCTTGGAGATCACGACCATTGTGGCAACTGTTAAAAAGGCGGTGTGCTAATTAAGTCAGGCACACTTCATAGAACGAATAATATTTGTGCTTTTGGACATCAACCGTCAGTATGACTATGACATGGTTGTTTTGTTTCAGATGCATGAAGTGGGTGGCTTGATCAATGACCATCCATGTAGTGTGCACAGTCCAGCTACAGACTGCCCTCTGAAGTGGCAGTCAGTGGTCAAGCATGGAGCAGACGCTATGTTGCTGTTCCACTCCAATCCCAGTGACCAGCTGAGCAGCTTTAGCTGATGGTCAACTCTCAGAACAAAGAGAACTACTGGACGAAGTGACCTGACACATTGGGTGTGCAGTGTTTTGAAGTCACTTTGAGCTAGTGGACAGTATTTGTCAAATGGCCATGAAGCATTGGGTGAATAGACAGAACTAGCTAAATATTTCAAAGCACACGTTGGGTTCAAACTGATGCAGTTAGTTTGACCAAACAGCTAGCTTCTTCAAAGCAAACAGAACTGAGCAGCAAGGTTCTGTAGTTCCCAGGGGTATTATAACATGTTGACATAAGATCTCTAGTGCTTCTTGAAGCTTTATGAGCTATTGGTGAAATGTGATGGATGTGTCTCTGTATGTCACCCATCGGATCCTGCAAGGTGTTATTAAAATGTTCACTCTGATTGAAAAGCAGACTAATCTTTCCACAGAAGACGTCCCAGGCGTGACTTCTGTCCAGTGTTCCTAGGCAGATTCACCAACAAGACAGCCTTCACAGCCATGGTTGACTGGACCGCACTCTTGTTCAACCTTCATGCTCCTGTGTCTGCTGATGTATTGATTCGTATTCACGGGAAGATACTGCAGAGAGGAATCCACAAGGTTATCCTTATATTATACGCGTGTATGACTATGATCTGCATACATGGGTGCTGCCATCTGGTGTTATGTTGAGAACTGGTTCTCATGCATGGTGGTTAAATTGTATTAAATGTTATGTGTATGTGTTATTGAACATAGGCATACATAATTGCCTTTTATGTCACTTTCTATATAAAAATAAATTTTTAGCTGTTCAACTGTACATGACGTCTGGACTTGGAAATAGAACAGGGCCTGTACTCTGACAATCGAACAGTAGCACTCTGTTTGACTTTAACGTTTTTCATTTAATACATGTATAAATGATCTCTTTCAAATTGGCATTGTGTTACTCAAATATTGTTATGGAAGGCAGTCAAACTGATAACACAACACACACTCTCTTTCTCCTGCCTGCCTCAATCGCTCCCTCCCTCCCTGCCTCCCTCCCTGCCTGCCTGCCTGCCTGCCTGCCTGCCTGCCTGCCTGCCTGCCTGCCTGCCTGCCTGCCTGCCTGCCTGCCTGCCTGCCTGCCTGCCTGCCTGCCTGCCTGCCTGCCTGCCTGCCTGCCTGTCTGTCTGTCTCCAGGGTTGCGTGCGTGCGTATATGCCTGCACGTATGTGTATAAATTACACCAACAAAATACGGAATTATACCAGTCATATAGTTCCATTTATTGATCGATACGCCGAATCTATACTATTCATAAGCACGACCAATTTATAGCCCACGTCATGCAGTCCGGTACGTTCCAGTTCCACCAGAGGCTGTCCTACGACTAAACATTCCGATGCCACACTTCGTCACGTCGCCTCATCACATCGACAGGTCCAACTCCGACGCGTCGTCCCGGTAGTGTCGCACGCGTCGTCCAATTATTCTCGCACGCGGTGTCCCGTTATTCTCGCACGCGTCGTCCCGTTATTCTCGCACGCGTCGTCCGGTTATTCTCGCACGCGGTGTCCCGTTATTCTCGCACGCGTCGTCCAATTATTCTCGCACGCGGTGTCCCGTTATTCTCGCACGCGTCGTCCGGTTATTCTCGCACGCGGTGTCCCGTTATTCTCGCACGCGTCGTCCGGTTATTCTCGCACGCGGTGTCCCGTTATTCTCGCACTCGTCGTCCGGTTATTCTCGCACGCGGTGTCCCGTTATTCTCGCACGCGTCGTCCAGTTATTCTCGCACGCTGTGTCCCGTTATTCTCGCACGCGTCGTCCGTTTATTCTCGCACGCGGTGTCCCGTTATTCTCGCACGCGTCGTCCCGTTATTCTCGCACGCATCGTCCCGTTATTCTCGCACGCGTCGTCCCGTTATTCTCGCACGCGGTGTTCCGTTATTCTCGCACGTGTCGTCCCGTTATTCTCGCACGCGGTGTTCCGTTATTCTCGCACGCGTCGTCCCGTTATTCTCGCACGCGTCGTCCCTTTATTCTCCCACGCGGTGTTCCGTTATTCTCGCACGCGTCGTCCCGTTATTCTCGCACGCGGTGTTCCGTTATTCTCGCACGCGGTGTCCCGTTATTCTCACACGCGTCGTCCCGTTATTCTCGCACGCATCGTCCCGTTATTCTCGCACGCGTCGTCCCGTTATTCTCGCACGCGGTGTTCCGTTATTCTCGCACGCTGTGTCCCGGTAGACTCTCACACGTGTGATGTATCCGCCCCCGTCTCACGCATCCTGTCCTCGGGCAGCCGCTCCTGGCGCGTCACGTCGCGTCCTTAGCTCGGCCTGGACAGCTAAGTAGTTAAATTTGATATAAATTCCTATTCATCGTTTCACAGTCCTATTCATCGTTTCACAATCCTATTCATCGTTTCACAATTTGAACGTCATAATCGAATTGTCTAGAGTTCTAAACTCATAATAAGTATAAGTCTTTAAAATACCACAACGTCACACATGTTTTTAAATAAATTATAATATGTGTTTATACGTATGGTTGTGTAAGCCTATTATAATTTCGATTCATAAATGTGTCTATGCCACTACATTGAAACTAGTGTAGCGAGTCCTACTCACGAGGCGTGACACACAACTCGGTTTCGTCGTTCGACTTCCGTCCCGCCGACACCGGGCTGTCACAGCGGCGAAGGAACAGTTAGCTTCCGGGTCTCCGTACTCAAGTGACGTCATCTGTCTCTTCACCCATCCCAATGACGTCACCAGTCTTTTACCCCCCCCCCCTCAGCCACCAGTATGTTCACACCATCATCCGTCTACTCACTATACTCCTCATTGATACCACGTCTGTTCGTCCCTCTTTCCACCCCATCCCACACACCCGTCTGTTCCCAACCCCAACTCGGTCCACCGACAACACCTTCAATAATCAAAACATCAGCCGACAATTCATCCAACAACACCACTGAAACCAAGAACGCATCAGCATCATCACTGACAACCACACAGACATCAATAACATAACGCGGCGGAAGAAGCCGACAACGCGGCGGAAGAAGAAGCCGACAACGTGGCGGAAGAAGAAGCCGACAACGCGGCGGAAGAAGAAGCCAACAACGCGGCGGAAGAAGAAGCCGACAACGCGGCGGAAGAAGAAGCCGACAACGCGGCGGAAGAAGAAGCCGACAACGCGGCGAAAGAAGAAGCCAACAACGCGGCGGGAGAGAGAAGAAGCCGACAACGCGACGGGAGAGAGAAGAAGCCGACAACGCGGCGGGAGAGAGAAGAAGCCGACATCGCGGCGGGAGTGAGAAGAAGCCGACAACGCGGCAGGAGAGAGAAGAAGCCGACAACTCGGCGGGAGAGAGAAGAAGCCGACAACGCGCAGGAGAGAGAAGAAGCCGACAACGCGGCGGGAGAGAGAAGAAGCCGACAACGCGGCAGGAGAGAGAAGAAGCCGACAACGCGGCGGAGAGAGAAGAAGCCGACAACGCGGCGGGAGAGAGAAGGAAGCCGACAACGCGGCGGGAGAGAGAGGAAGCCGACAACGCGGCGGGAGAGAGAAGAAGCCGACAACGCGGCGGGAGAGAGAGGAAGCCGACAACGCGGCGGGAGAGAGAAGAAGCCGACAACGCGGCGGAGAGGAAGCCGACAACGCGGCGGGAGAGAGAGGAAGCCGACAACGCGGCAGGAGAGAGAGGAAGCCGACAACGCGGCGGGAGAGAGAAGAAGCCGACAACGCGGCAGGAGAGAGAGGAAGCCGACAACGCGGCGGGAGAGAAGAAGCCGACAACGCGGCGGAGAGAGAAGAAGCCGACAACGCGGCGGAGAGAGAAGAAGCCGACAACGCGGCGGGAGAGAGAAGCGACAACGCGGCGGAGAGAGAGGAAGACAACGCGGCAGGAGAGAGAGAAGCCGACAACGCGGCGGGAGAGAGAAGAAGCCGACAACGCGGCGGGAGAGAGAGGAAGCCGACAACGCGGCGGGAGAGAGAGAAGCCGACAACGCGGCGGAGAGAGAAGAAGCCGACAACGCGGCGGGAGAGAGAGGAAGCCGACAACGCGGCAGGAGAGAGAAGAAGCCGACAACGCGGCGGGAGAGAGAGGAAGCCGACAACGCGGCGGGAGAGAGAGGAAGCCGACAACGCGGCGGGAGAGAGAGGAAGCCGACAACGCGGCGGAGAGAAGAGCCGACAACGCGGCGGAGAGAGAAGCCGACAACGCGGCGGGAGAGAGAGGAAGCCGACAACGCGGCGGGAGAGAGAGGAAGCCGACAACGCGGCCGGGAGAGAGAGAAGCCGACAACGCGGCGGAGAGAGAGGAAGCCGACAACGCGGCAGGAGAGAGAAGAAGCCGACAACGCGGCGGGAGAGAGAAGAAGCCGACAACGCGGCGGGAGAGAGAAGAAGCCGACAACGCGGCGGGAGAGAGAAGAAGCCGACAACGCGGCGGGAGAGAGAAGAAGCCGACAACGCGGCGGGAGAGAGAAGAAGCCGACAACGCGGCGGAGAGAGAAGAAGCCGACAACGCGGCGGGAGAGAGAAGAAGCCGACAACGCGGCGGGAGAGAGAAGAAGCCGACAACGCGGCGGGAGAGAGAAGAAGCCGACAACGCGGCGGAGAGAGAAGAAGCCGACAACGCGGCGGAGAGAGGAAGCCGACAACGCGGCGGAGAGAGAGAAGCCGACAACGCGGCGGAGAGAGAGAAGCACAACGCGGCGGAGAGAGAGAAGCCGACAACGCGGCGGAGAGAGAGAAGCCGACAACGCGGCGGAGAGAGAAGAAGCCGACAACGCGGCGGGAGAGAGAAGAAGCCGACAACGCGGCGGGAGAGAGAAGAAGCCGACAACGCGGCGGGAGAGAGAAGAAGCCGACAACGCGGCGGGAGAGAGAAGAAGCCGACAACGCGGCGGAGAGAGAAGAAGCCGACAACGCGGCGGGAGAGAGAGAAGCCGACAACGCGGCGGGAGAGAGAAGAAGCCGACAACGCGGCGGGAGAGAGAGAAGCCGACAACGCGGCGGGAGAGAGAAGAAGCCGACAACGCGGCGGGAGAGAGAAGAAGCCGACAACGCGGCGGAGAGAGAAGAAGCCGACAACGCGGCGGAGAGAGAAGAAGCCGACAACGCGGCGGGAGAGAGAAGAAGCCGACAACGCGGCGGAGAGAGAGAGAGAAGCCGACAACGCGGCGGCAGAGAGAGAAGCGACAAGCGGCGGCAGAGAGAGAAGAAGCAACGCGGCGGGAGAGAGAGAAGCCGACAACGCGGCGGAGAGAGAAGAAGCCGACACGCGGCGGAGAGAGAAGAAGCAGAAACGCGGCGGGAGGAGAAGCCGACAACGCGGCGGGAGAGAGAGGAAGCCGACAACGCGGCGGAGAGAGAAGAAGCCGACAACGCGGCGGAGAGAGAGAGAAGACGAAAGGCAGAGAGAGAGGAGAAGAGAGAGAGAGAGAGAGAGAGAGAGAAGAGAGAGAAGAGAGAGAGAGAAGAGAGAGAGCAGAGAGAGAGAGAGACAGAGAGAGAGCAGAGAGAGAGAGAGAGAGAGAGAGAGAGAGAAGAGAGAGAGAGAGACAAGAGAGGAAGAAGAGAGAGAGGACAGAGAGAGCAGAGAGAGAAGAAGAGACAGAGCAAGCAGCAAGAGCAGAGAGAAGACAAGACAACGCGAGAGCAGAAGAGAGACGAGAGAGCAGAGAGAGAGAGAGAGAGAGAGAGAGAGAAGACATCCATCAATGTCACCAATAGCACATCCATCAATGTGACCTATAGGCCATCCATCAATGTCACCAATAGACATCCATCAATGTCACCAATAGCACATCATCAATGTCACCAATAGCACATCCATCAATGTCACCTATAGCACATCCAATGTCACCAATAGCACATCCATCAATGTCACCAATAGCACATCCTCAATGTCACCAATAGCACATCCATCAATGTCACCAATAGCACATCCATCAATGTCACCAATAGCACATCCATCAATGTCACCAATAGACACTATGCACTATGCACAATCAATGTCACCAATAGCACATCCATCAATGTCACCAATAGCACATCCATCAATGTCACCAATAGGAGAGACAACAGTGTCACCAATAGCACATCCATCAATGTCACCAATAGGAGAGACAACAGTGTCACCAATAGCATATCCATCAATGTCACCAGTAGGAGAAACAGCAGTGTCACCAATAACACAACCAACTGGGTCACAAAATGACAGACAACAATGTCAGCAATGGTACAACCAATATGACAGTATGACATGAGTGTAAACATTGTAGAAAGGTACAACTTACCCCGACTCATCCTCAAACCTCACAGCGAATTCAACCGACGCTCAATGCCAGTCCCGGGGCGTCGAGCTTTTTCGACTGAAAGCAGACCTGGGAAGGGACACTTTCCGGGTGCTGGCAGCCGGGTCAACAGCCTGCTGTACTGAAAGCTGAAAGGGAATACGTGTTTGTTTAGAATTAGTTATAGAAATAAGCAGGACAAAATATTTAGTAACTACAGCTGTCGCCACAGCAAAGCAGAATTAACATAGCAAGGAAAACATGCCCCGTTACCCTGGGTAGGGACCCTTTCGGGGTACTGGCAGCCGGGTCAGCTGCGCCCCTGCTACCCTAAAGGCTGAAAGGGAATACATGTTGGTTTAGAATTAGTGTAAGAAATAAGCAAAACAAAATATTTCGCAACTACAGCTATCGCCACAGCTGCAGTTACGAAAATACCTTTTACGCGACACTCCACCGGAAGTCCGCTGACGTCACGCCTGACGCTTAGTACTTGAGAACAGAAGAAAGCAGAATTAACACAGCAAGAAAAACAAGCCCCGTTACCCTGGGTAGGGGCCCTTTCCGGGTACTGGCAGCCGGGTCAGCTGCGCCCGGGGCTAGCTAATGGCAGGGACGACCACACCCTGGACTGCATACGTATATGCAGCCTGCTACCCTGAAAGCTGAAAGACAATACATGTTAGTTAAGCATTAGCGAAATAAATAAACATAACAACATTTGCAACTACAGGTGTCACCACCGCTGCAGTTACAAAATACCTTTTGCACGATACTCCTACGGAAGTCCACTGACGTCACGGTTGAAGCTTCGAACTAGAAACAAAAGAAAAAAACAGAATTAACAGAGGAAGGAAAACAAGCCTGTTACTCCGGGCAGGGAATAGGGACCCTTTCCGGCTACTGGCAACCAAACTGATAAGATGTAGTTTTTCGGGGTATTCCTGAGAAGTTATGTTTTTTTTATAGATATGCGAGGCACGAAGTATCCTAGTCGCAAATATTGCGAGCCAGGTCTGGTTCGAGGTTTCACCAGAGGGCTTTGGTGTGCCGCATGGACCTCCTATAAACATTTATTTTCTTTGCAAGTCTAAGGATTTTAAATGACTAATTTGTCTCAGCAAATAAAATGTTTTTATTATCTCCGTTTTGTATTTTGATGTGACAGGTTTTAATGATTATATTCGCTTATGTGCGACTGAAACAAATTAAAACGAAGCAAACCGAACCTTCGCTGCTAACGTCGATTGTAAAAAACCTCCCATCATATGTTATCATCATGATCACAGGTTCACTGGTTGACTTTTTAAATATTATTAATATTAAGCTACTTTAGACTGAAACTAAAACGGAAGTGGTAAAACATAACAGCAAACATTTGCCCTTAGCCACAACTTCGGTCGTTCAGTGTAACGAGTGTTGCCGTTATATTGTAGTAAATAACCCAGACAACTAATTCGATATTGGATGTATTATTGTTTAACAGTTTTGCCGTTGAATAATCTAAAAATGTAGCTGCACTTACAAGAGGTCGTCTGTTAGTGTTTATTCGCTTGCTCCTCATTTCTTCCCGAATACAGCGGCTCCTCGTCCAGCGCGCCTCGTCCTCGGTCGCTCACCAAGGCGCGAAACCTGTAGATACTATTGACGTCATTTCCGGCCAAGTGGTCACAAGCGATATTATTTCCGCGAGAAAACGACACTCACGTCACTTACGCTCTAGCTGTCAAATCCCACTTGATTATGGATTTACAGTGCTTTTCTTATTAAGATTTATATTTGGAGCAAACGCATATTAAGATAACCGTAATTAATCTCATATGTAGCTATGGGAAGAACACGGATATTGAACTACCTAAAGTCCATCCTGGTAGAGATAACAAATAACTTTTGGTAGCGTTCAATAGGCCCTACATATTAATGCCCTTTAACGTACTGCGCATTTTCACATATAAAACGGCAATAATTTCAGAGTTATTTAGGGAAAAATTATTTTGTAATCGGTCCCATCAAAGGAATTAGTGCCTAAAATTGGATAGTTTGAACTCTTATATTTGACCGGTTAAAAAAAGGAAAATGTAAAAAAAAATGTTTTTCATTCCCAAATTTAGGGGAACCCCTAATTTGCCTAATTCAAAGAGTGACAAGATGCATAGGTTACAGGGGTGCTTATGTATGACTTCCCAATACCACCCATTGACAAAGAAATTTGTCAACTCAAATGGGATCAAATTACAATAAGTGAAGGAATCCGCTGGTTTCCCCCGTAGGCGATATAAGTTTCCCCCAAAGGGGGGTGACAGGGCAAACAAAAAATTTTTAATCTATAATGTGCTTGATGGTAGTGCCTATTAATATATCAACACAAGGGTCAAAATGACAGAGCCCGACTTGATGAATATTTACTGGACTAAGATCAAGTTGCGGCCAACCAAAATTTATCTATATTTTCCATTGGGGAGTCGGAAGTTTATATTGAACTCGTATAATTTTTTTAATTTTTTACTAGCCCATGTAGGGTTTTTAAGAAAGGGGGGTGACAGCTCGTAAATTTTTTTTATAACGAAAAAAGGGGGGAATTTTCCACGTCCCCCCCAGGACCTTTGGCTTTTCTGTCTTACTCATTAAAATAAATCCCAGACCCAAAATCATTCAATGAATATCCAGAAAATCTAATTGTTTGATTTGTTAAATTCAGTTTCGAAAGGAATATTAATAACAATTGCATGGTCCTAAAGATACTATTTCAGTACGGATTATAGCACTTCAATGTCCACAAATATATTAAGACTCCAAAACACAATTTATGTTTGTCTGCTAATCAAAATTAGTTGGATACCGGACGGAGCAGTCAACAATTTCCAAAGCATGTCCCTTCTTGATATACGATCACGTTTACCACCTATCACTTGTGCTTTTCTACTCGTCACCTTCCTCAAATATGGAGTTACGGTTATCAAAACGAAATGGATCTGAATTCGCACGCAAACTTCCTAAAAATTTACCTTATTCAACGCTTTGCTTGAATATTGATATACTCATTTCCGACGTCTTGATACAGGGATATATTTAAAGTCAACTTGGCAAATGCCTTGATATTTTGTTCTCAGTAGTGGAGCGAAGTGGGTAAGTCAAATCTTAGATGAGATTCCATTATTTTCGGTCAAATCGCGATTAGTCATTGAGGTCTTGCTAAAGGTTTGAGTCGCATAACTTTGTGGAAAATTAATTCAGAGGATTCAAGCAAAACAACTGTTTGTAAGCCTTAATTGATTCGATAGATGGCAGCACGCACTGACGGGCACTCGGTAGGTGGCGGTAACCGGGAGATACAACGTCCGACGTTCCATACAGTGACGCTGTCGCCGCGTTTTCTGCCTGTGACGTCATGTAACAATCAAATCGGCCAGATCCAAAATACATATCAATGACATATCCAGAAAATCTATTGTTTGATTTGTTAAATTCAGTTTCGAAAGCAATATTAATACAGTTGAGTGGTCCTAAAGATCCCATTTCACTACGGACTACAGCACTTCATGTTTTAAAAATATATTAAGGCTGCAAAACAAAATTTATTTTAGTCTGCTAATCATAATTAATTGGATACCGGATGGAACAGTCAACAATTTACAAAGCTTTATAATAATCGCGAAGTCATATCTTAGCTCAGATTCCATTATTTTCGGTCAAATCGCGATTAGTCATTGAGGTCTTGCTAAAGGTTTGAGTCGCATAACTTTGCAGCAAATTAATTCAGAGAATTCAAGCAAAACAACTGTTTGTAAGCCTTAATTGATTCGATAGATGGCAGCACGCACTGACGGGCACTCGGTAGGGGGGGGGGATAGAACGTCCGACGTTCCATACAGTGACGCTGTCGCCGCGTTTTCTGTCTGTGACGTCATGTAACAATCAAATCGGCCAGATCCAAAATACATATCAATGACATATCCAGAAAATCTAATTATTTGATTTGTTAAATTCAGTTTCGAAAGGAATATTAATAACAATTGCATGGTCCTAAAGATACTATTTCAGTACGGAATATAGCACTTCAAGTGTGCACAAATATATTAAGGCTCCAAAACACAATTGATGTTAGTCTGCTCATCAAAATTAGTTGGATACCGGACGGAGCAGTCAACAATTTCCAAAGCATGTCCCTTCTTGGTATACGATCACGTTTACCACCTATCAGTTATGCTTTTCTACTCGACACCTTCCTCACATATGGAGATACGGTTATCAAAACGAAATGGATCTTAATTCGCACGCAAACTTCCTAAAAATGTATCTTATTCAACGCTTTGCTTGAATATTGATATACTAATTTCCGACGTCTTGATATAGGGATATATTTAAAGTCAACTTCACAAATGCCTTGATTTTTTCTTCGTAGTAGTGGAGCAAAATGCCACTGAACATTGCTTTATATTAATCGCGAAATTATATCTTAGCTCAGATTCCATTATTTTCGGTCAAATCGCGATTATTCATTGAAGTCTTGCTAAAGGTTTGAGACGCATAACTTTGTGGAAAATTAATTCAGAGTATTCAAGCAAAACAACTGTTTGTAAGCCTTAATTGATTCGATAGATAGCAGCACGCACTGACGGGCACTCGGTAGGTGGTGGTTATCGATAGATAGAACGTCCGACGTTCCATACAGTGACGTTGTCGCCGCGTTTTCTGTCTGTGACGTCATGTAACAATCAAATCGGCTAGATCCAAAATACATATCAATGACATATCCAGAAAATCTAATTGTTTGATTTGTTAAATTCAGTTTCGAAAGGAGTATTAATAATAATTGCTTGTTCCTAAAGATACTATTTCAGTATGGATTATAGCACTTCATGTTTTCACAAATATATTAAGGCTGCAAAACAAAATTTATTTTAGACTGTTAATCATAATTAATTGGATACCGGATGGAGCAGTCAACAATTTACAAAGCATGCCCCTTCTTGTTGTACGGTCTCGTTTACTACCTATCAGTTGTGCTTTTCTACTCGTCACCTTCCTCAAATATGGAGTTACGGTTATGAAAACGAAATGGATCTGAATTCGCACGCAAACTTCCTAAAAATGTATCTGATTCAAATCTTTCCTTGAATATTGATATACTCATTTCCGACGTCTTGACACAGGGATATATTTAAAGTCAACGTGACAAATGCCTTGATATTGTGTTCGCAATAGTGGAGCAAAATGCCACTGAACTTTGTTTTATAATAATCAGGAAATCAAATCTTAGCTGAGATTCTATTATTTTCTGTCAAATCGCAATTAGTCATTGAGGTCTTTGTAAAGGTTTGAGTCGCTTAGCTTTGTGAAAAATTAATTCAGAGGATTCATGCAAAACAACTGTTTGTAAGCCTTAATTGATTCGATAGATGGCAGCACGCACTGACGGGCACTCGGTAGGTGGCGGTAAGGGGGAATAGAACGTCCGACGTTCCATACAGTGACGCTGTCGCCGCGTTTTCTGTCTGTGACGTCATGTAACAATCAAACCGGCCAGATCCAAAATACATATCAATGACATATCCAGAAAATCTGATTGTTTGATTTGTTAAATTCAGTTTCGAAAGGAGTATTAATAATAATTGCAGGTTCCTAAAGATACTATTTCAGTACGGATTATACCACTTCAAGTGTACACAAATATATAAGGCTCCAAAACACAATTTATGTTAGTCTGCTCATCAAAATTAGTTGGATACCGGACGGAGCAGTCAACAATTTCCAAAGCATGTCCCTTCTTTTTATACGATCACGTTTACCACCTATCAGTTATGCTTTTCTACTCGTCACCTTCCTCAAATATGGAGTTACGGTTATCAAAACGAAATGGATCTGAATTCGCGCGCAAACTTCCTAAAAATGTATCTTATTCAACGCTTTGCTTGAATATTGATATACTCATTTCCGACGTCTTGATATAGGGATATATTTAAAGTCAACTTCACAAATGCCTTTTTTTTCGCAGTAGTGGATCAAAATGCCACTGAACATTGCTTATAATAATCGTGAAGTCATATCTTAGCTCAGATTCCATTATTTTCGGTCAAATCGCGATTAGTCATTGAGGTCTTGCTAAAGGTTTCAGTCGCATAACTTTGCGGCAAATTAATTAAATTCAAGCAAAACAACTGTTTGTAAGCCTTAATTGATTCGATAGATGGCAGCACGCACTGACGGGCACTCGGTAGGTGGCGGTAACCGGGAGATAGAACGTCCGACGTTCCATACAGTGACGCTGTCGCCGCGTTTTCTGTCTGTGACGTCATGTAACAATCAAATCGGCTAGATCCAAAATACATATCAATGACATATCCAGAAAATCTAATTGTTTGATTTGTTAAATTCAGTTTCGAAAGGAGTATTAATAATAATTGCTAGTTCCTAAAGATACTATTTCAGTATGGATTATAGCACTTCATGTTTTCACAAATATATTAAGGCTGCAAAACAAAATTTATTTTAGACTGTTAATCATAATTAATTGGATACCGGATGGAGCAGTCAACAATTTACAAAGCATGCCCCTTCTTGTTGTACGGTCTCGTTTACTACCTATCAGTTATGCTTTTCTGCTCGTCACCTTCCTCAAATATGGAGTTACGGTTATGAAAACGAAATGGATCTGAATTCGCACGCAAACTTCCTAAAAATGTATCTGATTCAAATCTTTCCTTGAATATTGATATACTCATTTCCGACGTCTTGACACAGGGATATATTTAAAGTCAACGTGACAAATGCCTTGATATTGTGTTCGCAATAGTGGAGCAAAATGCCACTGAACTTTGTTTTATAAAAAAATAAAACAGGGAAATTTTTTAAATCCTTAGCTTTAGGGAAATTTTGTTAGCTTTGTGAAAAATTAATTCAGAGGATTCATGCAAAACAACTGTTTGTAAGCCTTAATTGATTCGATAGATGGCAGCACGCACTGACGGGCACTCGGTAGGTGGCGATAAGCGGGATATAGAACGTCCGACGTTCCATACAGTGACGCTGTCGCCGCGTTTTCTGTCTGTGACGTCATGTAACAATCAAACCGGCCAGATCCAAAATACATATCAATGACATATCCAGAAAATCTGATTGTTTGATTTGTTAAATTCAGTTTCGAAAGGAGTATTAATAATAATTGCAGGTTCCTAAAGATACTATTTCAGTACGGATTATACCACTTCAAGTGTACACAAATATATCAAGGCTCCAAAACACAATTTATGTTAGTCTGCTCATCAAAATTAGTTGGATACCGGACGGAGCAGTCAACAATTTCCAAAGCATGTCCCTTCTTTTTATACGATCACGTTTACCACCTATCAGTTATGCTTTTCTACTCGTCACCTTCCTCAAATATGGAGTTACGGTTATCAAAACGAAATGGATCTGAATTCGCGCGCAAACTTCCTAAAAATGTATCTTATTCAACGCTTTGCTTGAATATTGATATACTCATTTCCGACGTCTTGATATAGGGATATATTTAAAGTCAACTTCACAAATGCCTTTTTTTCCGCAGTAGTGGATCAAAATGCCACTGAACATTGCTTATAATAATCGCGAAGTCATATCTTAGCTCAGATTCCATTATTTTCGGTCAAATCGCGATTAGTCATTGAGGTCTTGCTAAAGGTTTCAGTCGCATAACTTTGCGGCAAATTAATTCAGAGGATTCATGCAAAACAACTGTTTGTAAGCCTTAATTGATTCGATAGATGGCAGCACGCACTGACGGGCACTCGGTAGGTGGCGATAAGCGGGATATAGAACGTCCGACGTTCCATACAGTGACGCTGTCGCCGCGTTTTCTGTCTGTGACGTCATGTAACAATCAAATCGGCCAGATCCAAAATACATATCAATGACATATCCAGAAAATCTAATTGTTTGATTTGTTAAATTCAGTTTCGAAAGAAATATTAATAATAATTGCTTGGTCCTAAAGATACTATTTCAGTATGGATTATAGCACTTCAAGTTTTCACAAATATATTAAGGCTGCAAAACAAAATTTAGTTTAGACTGTTAATCATAATTAATTGGATACCGGATGGAGCAGTCAACAATTTACAAAGCATGCCCCTTCTTGTTGTACGATCTCGTTTACTACCTATCAGTTGTGCTTTTCTACTCGTCACCTTCCTCAAATATGGAGTTACGGTTATGAAAACGAAATGGATCTGAATTCGCACGCAAACTTCCTAAAAATGTATCTTATTCAACGCTTTGCTTGAATATTGATATACTCATTTCCGACGTCTTGATATAGGGATATATTTAAAGGGCAAAAAAAGGCAACGGTTTCGTGGCGTACACCTAATAGAGTTAATATAAAGTAACAATTTCCACATATACTCAATTTTTTTACGCCAGCCGTTTACCTGAAAAATATTTTTGAACACCCAGCCATCGAAATACTATGAGCTACGCCATTGTCGACGAAGAATGACGTCAGTACGCTGAGGCTTCTCCAAAGATTAGTTATTCATAAATCCGTCTGGAGGCGTGTGCGCAGAGAAAATAAAAAAGGCGTGTTTGTTATGGATTATCTAAATCGGATCATTTAACGGATGCAGAAGTATCTGGATATAGATTCCAGCCGCAAAGACAAAGGCACGTATTGGAAGATACACTAGAGGCGAGTGACCACGAAAAGAAAGACACACGGGAAGTGAACGTACAAAAACAAAACTAGCAGAGACGGTGTCAACTGGTGGCGGTGCCGAACCAATTTGTTGATGCGGTGACAAGTTTGTCTGCAGTCATGAAATGGCTGCAACTCGGCAACGCACGGAGCATATTGATGAAGGTAAATATTAAGTTGTCTATTATTGTTATTGCTTAAATATTATTATCCTGAGGTCCGGACTGCGTAATGATCGTATTATTATGACAAGCGAAATATGATCGCTTAGCTTGGCCTTGGGCCAGCCGGGTCACCTCAGTGACCTCAGGCTTGCCGCATTCAACTATTAGACTAAGTATGTGTCATTTATTACGTTTTATGGTAATAACACATTTGTTAAGACTTGGTGGGGTTTATCATTTAACATAAATTGTATTGAATAGCTCCAATGAAATTAAATGAATCAGGTCCCACAATTGTGCAGGTGTGTCTATTGTGGGGAAAAATCCATACAAAAAAATA
Organism: Ridgeia piscesae; assembly: GCA_025642075.2. Taxonomy (NCBI): domain Eukaryota; kingdom Metazoa; phylum Annelida; class Polychaeta; order Sabellida; family Siboglinidae; genus Ridgeia; species Ridgeia piscesae. The sequence continues at coordinate 542,505 of JAODUO010000335.1, forward strand.
CCTTGCTGTTTTTTTTCATCCCCCAGGTGTGGACACCCATCACATTTGTAATAATAGCAGCTATATTGATTCATATATCATGATCTAAATGCACCGCATACACAGCAATGGCAGGCAGTTACGATTATTTTATTTGAACATAAACTGCAGGGTTATCTTCTCATCATTTTGCATGTGTCTTATGGATTCATATATAAACATAGATAATGAGTTTGTTTCAAAGAACCCAGAGATATTTGTGACGAGATGAATACAGGAAATGTGTCAGAATTCATGCTTTGTGAAATTATGTTCATTCAGAATAATAATCCATGTTTGCAATGATTCATATAAAACATTTCTTAATGTTCGTTTTTTATTTCAGGTGGACTGCTGTGTATTACGAAAAGTCGGATTTGAAATTTCTGCTTCGAGAAAATGGTGCTTCGGAATGTATTGGGTTTCACTGAACCATATACAGATAGATAACTGGCAACTAGAAACAACACACAAGTAAGTACACTGTGCATACATTTTATATAATTGTGTTGCAATAAACGTTAATGCATCAAATAAGAAGCAACAATACAACATCAAACAAAGTAGCACTATAAATAAATAAAAAATAGTTATCATTACTTATAGATACAACACATGGAACCATTATAA
>JAODUO010000336.1:0-2500 GCA_025642075.2 Ridgeia piscesae
AGTAGCAATAGTTAGTACACTGCATTGCAATAGTATAGTAATAGTACTACAGACATGGTAATAGTAAACGTATCCTCGGTATCGTCTCCCTACACGGGTACATCGATTCCGCCTGCGGTGTTCGACAACAAATCGGTTTACTGTGAGCGGACGACTAAGCCCGGCTTAACTCCTAACGTGTTGTTCCAACTCGCATGCAACAGTGTTTAATCGCGTGTAACGAAATGTTCAATCGGCTTAGCGCAGCTTTGAACAAATGTACTTATCGTGTTCACGGAAAGTGGTTCTTGCGCCGGGCGGAAACGCGAAACCGTGTAACTTTTTGAAACTCCACCGGCGCGGTAATATTACCCGTGTCGAGCGTCTGTGAAGCGCCCAGAGGCTAAGTTAGATCGGCTGACTCGTAGTCGGTCCTTGGTGACTGGCTGTCTGCGCGACTTCACGCAGAAGCTACTTGAAGCGGCCACAAGAAACGGTCTTTCGAATACACGAGGTGGCAACGATACCTATGGCAAGCAGAAGTGTGGTTTCTGCTTTTTTCGGGTATTAGCCTCTTGCTGCACGACACACGCTAGGGAGAAAGCCATTGTAAACACAGGTGACGTGATCACGTGGTCGCGTCGCAGTTCAACATTTGACGTGTGATGTTTCACCTGATTCCGTGCTAATTTTGTGTTATAACTTATAGATCAACGAAACTGTTACGGAAACTAGCTAATAAATGCAACAATGGGCGTCTTTTTTGTGTGACATAAATGCACCATGCGAATTTGTTTACCGAAAAGTCGTTTTAGTTCATAATTCTCGCGGGGTATGGGCTAGCCGCTACCGCAGTGAAACGTTTGCCGCTGTGCTCGTATGAAAAACAGTGCTGCGACCTACAGGATCTTTCTGGCAAATTTGATGTCGAATATGCAAAGACAAAGGTAACCTGAAACAGCCGTGAGAAGATTCGCAGAGCGTTGCGAACAATGGCATATAGCTAGCTATACGTAGCGGTCGGTAGAACGAAGGTCCTTGCGTCTTTATAATTGCATTAGGGCCAGACGTTCGGAAAAGTCCGGAACTCAAGAAACGGTTTTAGGGATCTGTCCACTGCAGAGACCGTAGTAGGGCTCATAGCAAATAATTTTTTTTTCTCCAAGTTTTCCTGTCATCAACTTTATCAATTGTTTATAAAATGGTTCTACTGGTGTTTAATATTCGCTGGTCAGGGACATGGTTGGTTCGTTGGCGAACAAGAAAACTACTTTGAGATCACATGTAGGTAATGTGACAACTCTATTTCTGTAGTCGTTGTCTGAGATGTACTCATATTAACTACTCAAATGCACTCACATTACATTTACTCAGTACGATGATTAGTCTACACAGTCACTAGCTTACATAGTCACTAGCTTACACAGTCACTAGCTTACATAGTCACTAGCTTACATAGTCACTAGCTTACACAGTCACTAGCTTACAGTCACTAGCTTACACAGTCACTAGCTTACACAGTCACTAGCTTACACAGTCACTAGCTTACATAGTCACTAGCTTACATAGTCACTAGCTTACAGTCACTAGCTTACACAGTCACTAGCTTACAGTCACTAGCTTACACAGTCACTAGCTTACAGTCACTAGCTTACACAGTCACTAGCTTACACAGTCACTAGCTTACAGTCACTAGCTTACATAGTCACTAGCTTACAGTCACTAGTTTACAGTCACTAGCTTACAGTCACTAGCTTACACAGTCACTAGCTTACACAGTCACTAGCTTACACAGTCACTAGCTTACACAGTCACTAGCTTACACAGTCACTAGCTTACATAGTCACTAGCTTACATAGTCACTAGCATACAGTCACTAGCTTACACAGTCACTAGCTTACAGTCACTAGCTTACAGTCACTAGCTTACATAGTCACTAGCTTACAGTCACTAGCTTACAGTCACTAGCTTACACAGTCACTAGCTTACACAGTCACTAGCTTACACAGTCACTAGCTTACACAGTCACTAGCTTACACAGTCACTAGCTTACATAGTCACTAGCTTACATAGTCACTAGCTTACAAGTCACTAGCATACAGTCACTAGCTTACACAGTCACTAGCTTACAGTCACTAGCTTAAAAGTCACTAGCTTACAGTCACTAGCTTACACAGTCACTAGCTTACAGTCACTAGCTTACACAGTCACTAGCTTACACAGTCACCAGCTTACAGTCACTAGCTTACACAGTCACAAGCTTAAACAGTCCCCAGCTTACACAGTCACTAGCTTACACAGTCACTAGCTTACACAGTCACTAGCTTACAAGTCACTAGCTTACAGTCACTAGCTTAAAAGTCACTAGCTTACAGTCACAGCTTACAGTCACTAGCTTACAGTCACTAGCTTACAGTCACTAGCTTACAGTCACTAGCTTACAGTACCTAGCTAACACAGTCACTAGCTTACAGTCACTAGCTTACACAGTCACTAGCTTACAGTCTCTAGCTTACACAGT
>JAODUO010000336.1:10000-30000 GCA_025642075.2 Ridgeia piscesae
GATGGCAACGGATTGTATATCAACAACAAACAATACGCATGATGGCAGCACTAGACTGTGACATTACAAAATAGAAATACTCGTTCGGATGCGTGACAGCGCGCAAATATGTCCCCGAGATTGTGTCACTCAAGGGATACAAAAATAAACAACCGTCCAATGTATTGTCAATCAATGGAGGTAGTGTCACGTGACAAACATACGGTCCCCATTTTTAATCATAATTATGGTCATAAGGCTCACATAAATTCAAAGCCAGGTCTACATGTTCGTCCAACTGAAATGACGTCATTCCGCGTGATAACCGCGTGCACCTGTTTCATTTGACTTGTGCAGCTGGACGGAACGGTCAAGAATTGTTACTCTGGGGCTGGTACACGTGCCACACGTCAGCAGTAGCTGATTGACCGAGTAGATAGGCTTCAAACCAGACGTTGCCAACTCAAGCGTACGACAACATAAAACACTGGTCGTTGTGATTCACTCGCTGAATGCGACCGTTTTACCTGAATTTTTGTGAATTTCCAGGCGGGCGGGAATACAGGCAGGGATTCAAGAATGCAAGCATGCCGGTGTGTGTGTGTGTGTGTGTGTGTGTGTGTGTGTGTGTGTGTGTGTGTGTGTGTGTGTGTGTGTGTGTGCGTGTGTGTGTGAAACGGTTTAGCAGGTACATACGCCGCACTTGGTTTGCGAGATACATAATAACAACAAACGTCCGATGTAATTTCACCATATGGAAATAGTGTCACGTGACACACAGACGGTCCGCATTTTTATTCATAATTTACACGGCTCATACAAAGTCAATGTCACGTCTTCAGGTTCGTCCAACTAAAATGACGTCAAACCGCGATAACCGCGTCCACCTGTTTCATTTGACTTGTGCAGCTGGACGGAACGGTAAGTCATTGTTACCCCGGGAAGGAACAAGTGCCACACGTCCGCAGTAAGTTGATGGAGCGAGTAGATAGCATTCAAACCAGACGTTGCCAACTCAAGCGTACGTCAACATAATACACCGGTCGTTGTGATTCACTCGCTGAATGCAACGCTTTTATCTGAACATGGTAAATTGTCGTACCGTGGGCCTGGCTGGCGACATGCCAGGCGGGATTTCGTAAGCCAGTGAAGACGGAGGTAACACAACAAAACAAAATCAGACACCCTATGCGTGCACGTATGATATACAGTTAATGGTTGTCCACATAGCATTTTAAACGCGAAATATTACACCAGATGGCCTGAGACCACAGTTGTCGTTCTATGCGCTGTCATTATAACATTTCCTTCATTTCCTATCACATTTTAATAGATCTGTTATCGAAAATGTCACTGCATATTTATCATCCACTGGTAGACGTGCCATGGAAAATTCGTGAAATTATAATACCTCAGTTTCCCACAAAGCAATTTTAAACCTGACACCCCGTCATTCCTGTAGAATCAGACAGTGACCTGTCATGTTTACATCACATCTTTTTGTGAACTTAGGTCAGATTTCCACGCAAGTATATCGAGCGTGATCGTAACCCATGCAGCTGGTCGATATTATTAGCAAACCATTTTGTATAATAAATAGGCATGATGGTGCACGTTTGTGTAGAATCGTAAAACTGTCATATAAAACAGCTCATGGTCACCTCTCCAACTGTGCCAAATGCATAGTGCATCTGACTGCATACAATGTCACCTAGAGGCTAGCAGCACATTGTGTTGAAATTTGTCAGTAGTTGATTCAACAATTCTTACTGACCAAAATAGGTTGATAACATATATTATATAATGTTGTATTAGCATGTTACATCAACAAGAAGCGAAGTGACAATGTGTACACGTTCTTGTTTTAAATCATACGATGTCACGAGTGCACTGAAGCGATGATAAATAAGTGGATACAACTCGTCGAGGGTGGGTGGATACGGCGAGACCAGATAAGACATCGAAGAAAAATCATGTTATTGTTATATTTAAACAATAATTATTTTATCTGGCTTGATGCAGTCCACGTTTGAGACGTGAGTAAAACACATCACACCTTATGTCCGTGCGTCGTGTTGAGCATTCGCACTGTCACACGTCATAGAGGTCAACATTTAACATGTCGTGGCACGCCAGTTTCATATTTAGTTCACTTTTCCATTGAGACCACGTGTCTGTGAGCGGATGATAGTGCTCGATGACGGAGAACCTTAGCTTGGAACCTCCACCTCCTGCCACCAGGACGCACCCGCGCCACACGACTGCCGGCGCGTTGCCGTGACTTTCTCTTGGCTGGCTCAGTCTTGTCCACGTGTCCGTTGCGGGACTGTATTTGAGACATGTACGTGTGAAGCCTCCCACCACATAAATGACGTCGTTTAACGTGACGGCTGCACCGAGTTCGCACGCATCAGGTGAGTCTGACCGAGTGCTCCACTGACCCCGGGTCGTGTCCAGCACCTGCGTGCAGCACAAGAACACGTCCTGCTCGTCCTGCCCACCGAACACGAACACTTTGTTGCCGTACGTGACAACCATGGCCGCCGTCACCGCCCGCGGCAGGTCGGGCATGGCCGACCACTGCCGCCGCTTCACGTTGAAACATTCAACTGATGCCAGCACTTCGTCGCCAACACCCTTCCCGCCCACCACATAGACGCTGTCACCCAGCGAGACACTGCGGTGGTACCACCGAGCAGTGCTAAGTGGTGGCATCGCCTCCCACTTCCTCGTGGCCAAGTCACACAGCCAGCATTGGTTCAACGCGCCTCCCTTCTTGCCGCCGGTCAGCAGCAGGGATCTACCCAGGTAACACACGCTGTACAACATGCCGACTGACGGGGGCATTTCCGTCAGTGTTTCCCAACAACTTGTGTCGTCGTTGTAGAACTGGCAGACGTTGTTCTCCGCATATTGATCTTCCTCTGTACAAGTCAGCCCGCCAGCCACCACGAGACGACGCTTCACGTGGAAGTGTGTTCTTGGCTGGGTGCGGCCAGTGCTCACCTCGTGTTGGTGCGCGGGATCAGCCTGGAAACTAAGAGCCTCGTTTACATATTCAACACACTTCGGTGTCAACAGTTGACACGTGTTCTTCATGTGCCACAGGTACTTGCTTGAGCAGTAGGGTAGTCGGGTCCTTTCAAGGACTGTTTCAAAGGACGACGTCCTGTTTTTAACGTCATGACTCACCCAGTCCAGCACGCACTCTACAACAACGTCTTCGTCGTCAACTCGGATGTCGTCTTCTTTGATTACGTCGATCAACTCGCTGCAAGACAACTCCTTGAACTGGTCGCTAAACGCAACAGTTTTGAACTCGGCCAGCACCAGTCCCTTGGCTTTCCTCAGCACTTTATGGAGTTGGTACACTTCGGACAATCGCCAGAACCTGACACAGTTGGTCACGTCGACTTGTGTCATCATGAAGTGTTCACAACGAGCTTTCAGGGCATCCAGTTGTAAAACGTCGCATGCCTCGACCAAACTCTCCACGTTGTCATCGGTCAACTCAGTTTCCCCGGTGTACATGTAGTCGATGATGTTGGCTAATATGTGCGGCTCCATTGTAAGTTGGACTGGGTCCGACCTGCTTTCTTGAAGACCACATCTGAACAGTGCCTTGAAGTATTCACTCCCGACCGCCAGAACGACGCGATGACACTGCATTTGGACATCACCCGACTGTAACGTCACATCCGTGTACTCGTTGTCCTCACGTAGCTTGTGTACATTCGTCATGAAGTCTCTCCGATACGTCTCATCAACAAACATTTCGACCTTCTTGGACGCAGTCGCTACAACAACAACAACATTAATAGAAGATTAAGAATACATTATTTTACAATCACACAGAGAGAACGTAATTTAAAAGCAGCATAACTGAATTGATGAAATAAAGTATAGTTGTATATTGTTCATACAGGCGCGCGCACTGCACGCAAGCACACCTAAACACACACCGCACACAGGCCTGAATATACGCATACATATGCGCACGCTCGCGCGCATGCACGTACGAACGCATGCAAGCTCATTCATACCCACGCCAACACAGATCATCTTCACCCACTGAGGACGCCCGCAATCATACGCACGCACGCACGCACGCACGCACGCACGCACGGCGACTGGAGCACGCCAATCACCTGTGTGACTGCTAACATTTGTAAATTGTATACTTTCATAGGCGCATCCTTGACGGCTTCGGATTTGACCTTGTTGTAGGACTACCTACAGTGGTCAGGTTCATTAAGTGTCCTATGTACAGAGTGTAAACGATATTTTCAACGCCTCGATAAGTATTTATTTCTACCCTTCCCTAGCAAACATATATATAGGAAACCATAGATTTTCTATAGATATTTCTATATATTTTATTCTACATGTTTCTATAGATTTTCCTATATATTTGTATAGATTTTATGGGGTTATAGTTTTCTGTCGAATATTCTATACAAAACTAGATTATTCTAAAGATTTTATGAGGTCTATAGTTTCCCAAATAATTCTACAGATGTTTCTACAGATTTTAGGGCTGTATAGTTTTCTATAGAATATTATAGATTTCTCTACACATTTTATGGGGTTTATAGGTTTTGATAGAATGTTCTATTGAATTCCTGTAGATTATTCTATAGATGTTATGAGGTCTACGTTTTCTGTATAATTCCTATATATTTTTCTATAGGCTTTAGGAATATATGGATAGTTTTCTATAGAATTTATCTATACAAAACTACATTTTCTGTATAATTTTTCTATAGAAAACTAGTTTTCTATATAATTCAAAGACCTAATTTTCTACGTAAAATTCTATAGAAAACTATAATATTTTTGATGTTTGAGTCACAATATATTTGATGTTTGAGTCACAATATAGATTATATTATTTATATGCCATAAAATAAACAATAATACGCCGCGTGCCAAATTCCCAAGTCATCGGTAACACTAGCTCTCTGATGAAGAAACGTTTTACTCTTTTACCATTTTGCTAACTATAAGCTAGTATCACCTTTTCACCCCTAGCTTCTAGACGTTATCCTGGTTTGTGGCTTCAGTTTTCTCATTCAACAAATGGGGTACCACTATAAATTTATCAAAATACCATGTACATGTTTCTAAATTCATCATATTAGTATACCACCACATAATATGGATCAAATACATTGAATTATATTTAAATATAAATTATATTGAATTTTTGTAATATAATACAACATTCAGATATTTTACAATTCTTTTTATTAAACTGCTAATAACAAGTATACTGACAAATCTAATAATTCAACGTGTACCACTATACATTCTAAATTCATCATATTAGTATACCAGCACATAATATGGATCAAATACATTGAATTATATTTAAATATAAATTATATTTTCTAATATAATACAACATTAAGATATTTTATAATTCTTTTTATTAAACTGCTAATAACAAGTATACTGACAAATCTAATAATTCAACGGGTACCACTATACATTCTAAATTCATCATATTAGTATACCAGCACATAATATGGATCAAATACATTGAATTATATTTAAATATAAATTATATTTTCTAATATAATACAACATTAAGATATTTTATAATTCTTTTTATTAAACTGCTAATAACAAGTATACTGACGAATCTAATTATATTGACATATGTTGTTTACCAATGATATGATATGTCACTTACTGATGGGCAATGTTTGGTATTCATAACATGGTGTACCTGTATAAAATGTCATGCATCTATTTCAAAATACTATGGTACTATACATGAGTAAATGTTGATTGATTTACATAGCCCCATGTTTATACAGTAATATTCTGTGGTGCTGTACAATACAAGAAAAGACACAATGGAAGTGTATATAATCATTCAACATGATACACATAATTTTATTGTCATAGTATAAAAGAGTAAAATAAATTAATATGTAAAAACATCATTTAATAATTTTATTAATTAGCGTAATTTGTTTTATATAATTTATAAGTTAGTAGTAGACTATGGTAAGATAGTGAGTCTTAAAAATACCAAAGTTGTTGCAGCTGCTCTTTGGGTAATGAGTTCCATAATTTTGGTGCAACAACTTTAAAAAGCGATCTCACAGTATTTTACTCTTTGTTCTGGGCACAAGTGTTACATCATCCTATGATGGGTGGTTCTAGAAATAAGCTTTGCTGAGATGTATACTGGTCTATGTAAACAAATAAGTGTCAGAAGACGTACAAGTGTGCAGTGGTCCCCCTCTCATACGTCCCCCTCCCCAATGGCCACCCGGATTATGTGGCTACATTTTCATTGCATTACCGTTTTCTAATACAACTACCCCTCACCAGTGGCTATTGGGCTAATGCGGCCAACAGCCAAGGTTGCATAAAAAATCTACCCCTCTTCAGCAGCCAATTGGGAAATAAAAACTACAATTTTTAATCACTGACAAATTAATTAGGCCAGCCATACACACTTGTTGTTCTCGGCAAAACACCAATTAGCGGATATTTTTGCAATGTTAAATGTGTTGAATGTTGACAACATACACGTGTACAGTTATACTTGTAAGTGAACGGCCATTTTGCCATGAAACAGGGGAATTCATCGATGGTTCTCCCTCTCCAAAGGACACATTGGGTTTGCTGAAGGGTTGGCCGTATAAGTGGGGGACAACTGTATCTTGTATTTAATCTGAAATTGCACTGACAACTACCGAAGTGACCTTAGTGTTGTCGTGATATGGTCATACTTGCTTATTCTACACAACACTCTGGCTGCTCGGTTTTAAAGCACTTGTAATTGTAGTACAGTGTGACTGTATATCAGGCCACCAGGGAGGGGGGGTTTCAAAAATGTTCACGTAAAACCTTGATACCCCGAATGCTCACAAAGAAACCATCTTCAGACAGTACTGGAACAAGGCCCCCATTATGAAGGTTCCAGTGCCTCTGTAAGTACAATAATTGTTAAGACTGTCTTATTATGTTCTATGTGGTTGTTTACTGATGTGTAATTTGACAGAATAAAACAGTCATAATTATGTTGAATTGTTATTCTAGCAGTAATATATTTAATGTCTTCGACACTGTTTTTCTTGTTCACTGTCCTAATTGTGAATGTTACTGTGACAGGTGGTCTGCTGTTTCAGATAATGGCTATGTGTACATGGGTGGTTTTGATATTCTGTAGACTCAGCAGTAAGTATCCTAAGTTTGTCGTATTTCTTATATCCAGAAATGTCGCAGTGACTAGAGCTTCAGATTTTTGACTAAGAGAACCGTGGTCAAATCCTGTACTGCTATGTCAAACGTTGGGAAATTTGGCCATCCTACATTGCTCCAAATTACTGATCAATCTGTATGAACTAGTAGTTGGCTATAGACACTGGTAGATAGTTGTGTGTGTCTTTGTGCATGGCATGGTCAGGGCAGAGATGTGGAGACGGTGTTTAATGGAACAGGTGTGCCTGTGAGTAAAATGATAAATCATCAATATCCTGAGGAATAGATTCTGCTCTCTGTAAGAGCTTACTTTGTAAACAATTGTGTCCCTACGTATTATATTATATTATAATGTACATGTATATATATATATATATATATATATATATATATATATATATATATATATAAATTCTATAAATCAAATATATATTACTAGCATTGCTTACGTAGCTGGAATGCTTAATAGACTTTTCTTTGAATCCGTTTCTTTGAATCCGAATCCTCGAAAACACCATCAAAATGATCACCTACAGTAACCAAACTTCACAGGTGTTATCTACTACCCCTATATTACACTTGTATCATGATCAGAAAATAATAACTAATGCCTGAAATCTATCTAAATATATAAGTGGTTAACGCATTTTCTATTCGACCCATTATTGCCACAGTGACCTCCAGGTGGCAAGACAAGACTGTGACATTAAACCATGGTGTCACACCATAATGTTTCTGTAATATATATATTATGGATAATAATTATAATATATATATATATATATTTGAATATTGATATAAATATATTTCTAATATTTACTTATGTCTATAATATTGTATATATTACATATAAATATTATACATGGCTTACATGCACTATATGTGTAATATATAAGCATAGTATAGATAATAATTATAAATAGATAATAAATAAATAATAATTCTAAAATAAAAAAGAAGGGTTCATGGCTAATGAATGAAAGTTTATTCTTCATCAACAACAACAACAACATAATAATAATAGTATTACTTAGTTCCACATGATTTCTTTAGCATTGTTATAAATATTCACAAATACTAAAAAAAATTCAATTGTTGCAACCTTGAATTATTACCAATATCTGAACTTGCAGTAACCTACTATCGTTTTGCACATTTTAACAAGACTGTTAACAAGATTATTTCCTGGTAGCATAAAATAACAAAAAGTTAATGTTAAAATACCATGCTCATATCTTCTACTGATGAGCTGTTTCAGTATAACGGCACATGTGCAGTTCATGTGCTTCTGCTCATATTTAAATCAGTATATATTAAATGTCATCAGCTGTTGCTAAGTAAAATCTAAACTGCATGTTTCATATAATCTGTGACAATATTACAGAAAATGTGTGGTGTGACCCCATGGTCTAATGGTACCCGTCTGGTGGCTCCACTGGGTGGAGGTCACTGCGACAGTAATGGGTCAAAGAGAAAATGCGTTAATTACTTATATATTTTGATCGAATTTAGGCTTTAATTATAATTTTCTTATCACATGACAAGTGCATACGCATAGTACAGGTGTAGTAGATACAGCATGTGAAGTTTTGTAACCGTAGGTGATCATTTTAATGGTGTTTTTGAGGTGCAAAAGTACCGGTTTTGTTTTGACCAAGGGTAGCATACCAAACTGTACCCAGCAACAATGCTACAATGTTACTTTTATAGATAACAACATCGGCGATTTAAATCAGTAGTAGCTACTTGCTAACCACTCACATACAAATCCACATTTTTTGTTGCTCTTATCAGAGAAGGCGTAATCGTACTCTGTACTCGTGTACAAATACCTTTTGAGCAATTGTACTCGTACTTGAATACAAAGCAAAGCAGTCGTACTCGTACTCAAGTACATTACCAAAGTAATCGTACTCAAGTACATTACCTAAGTAATCGTACTCATGATTACTTTTTTCATATGAACAGTTGCAAGCAAATATATTAAACAGATAGAAATGGCAATATTAGAAGTAATCTAATAAATGTGATATTAATTGAGCTATTAATTTTCTATTACTGTTGAGCATTTCAGTTAAATAAATATTCAGTTAGATTTCCCGAATTAATACCTTCTTTCCCCAGAGAAGCCACATCTCCTTGTAGTACAAAGTTATATTGTGACAGTCCCTGGGAAGCCCTGGAGGAGATAACCATCCTCTAACATCTTGCTTTGTAATTTTAGAAGCCATACCACAGCCCCACCTGTACTGTTTGCTCTGTCAGTATGGTCATGGTTCCTATGGTCCACTGTTCCTACATCCAGAATCCTGACTGGGTCTGGGCAGTTAGCTGCTAAATCCCTGTCTATTGTGTTTAATTAAGTGCAAACTGTAAACCTGTCTACAGAGGTAAACACCAAAATATGTTATTTGTTATGTTAAGTCAGGAAATCCACAATACAATGCCTGTGTTGCCCTCAGAAGAGACACCACTAGTCACTGCTAGGGTCTTGTGAGGAAGTGTGACAGCTCACCTTCAAAGTCAGCCAGGAAACCAGAATAGCCTGGTGCCAGCTTGGAGTCTGACTAAAGAACAAAGGGGATATTGACCTATGGTCACTGTCAGGTGCTAATCCATCCTCAGGCTCTGAGCAAACAAAAGTTGTGGTCACTGCAGGGCCATGGGGGACATCTGCTGCTAAGTGTCTTCATCAGTAAGTAGCACTGTTGGGTGAAGTTGCAGTGATGGTAACCAGTTTGGCAGGCATTACATGTGACTGTGAAAATGAAATTTTGATACTGACAATGTCTTTGAAAAAGTATTTGAACGTACTTGAAAATAAATATCAAATACTTTAGAAAAGAAATTACTACAAATACGTTTAATTCCTAAACATCAAATATAAATATTAAAAAAAGTATTTAAATACTTATAAATACAGATGTATTTGACCCCATGACTTATAACTACATATTTGAATTGGATACTCTTTTGAATATGACCCCCTGGATTTGAAATGTTGTTACTGTAATGTATTTGGTCATGTGTATGTGACATTTAAAATAAATATACGATATTTGAAATTCTTAAATGCATCATATTTGTATTTGATTCAGAAACCATACCAACCTGAGAAAGTGATTTGATTATTAATCATAATAACACCTGGATAGTGGATAGCTGTAATCAATTAGAAAACCAGTGACACAGCAACAGACAAAGAATAACACCTAGGGATTCCATGAAAGTCGCCTTTATGTTAGAAACAGGATATTCATAAAAGTAATCATGCAAGTAATCATTCTTCGTCCTTCGTTCGTATACTCCATACAGCCCCTTCTGGGGCTAACATATGAGTTATGATCACAGTCTAATGTAATCGTACTCGTACTCATGCATGTTCAAAGTAATAAAGTAAATTGTACTCAAGTACATTTGTATTGTAATCACGCCATCTCTGGCTCTTATGTGGAATAAGGTTTAGCTTTAGGGTTAGGTTTAGTGTTAGTGTTTAGGTTTGGATTAGGTTGAAGGTATGTTTGACAATATTGACATTAAGTGTTTTACCTGTATGTGAGTGATTAGCAAGAAGCCACCTCCATTTAAATCTGCAATGCAAGTAGCCTCTGTCTGTCGCCGGAACTATGCCCTTTGGAGTGGGCATTGCATTTTAATTAATTACTAATATCAGAAGAAAAAAATTAGCATTTCTAAAGGTTTATTGGCAAGATTACATCTGTCAGAAATTTGTCGGAAAATGGTGAAAAATTTGAAATTTCAAAAAATTGCAGTTTCTTTAATATTTCATCTACATACATGAAACAAGCACCATTGCACTTCAGTTAGTGAATATGAGTACTTTTGACAATATTGACATTAAGTGTTTTACCTGTACGTGAGTGATTAGCAAGAAGCCACCTGCATTTAAATCTGCAATGCAAGTAGCCTCTGTCTGTCGCCGGAACTACGCCCTTTGGAGTGGGCGACTAAGCCAAGTCAGGCCAGTGTGTACGTGTCAGCAATGACAATCAATGTCAAATAAAACGAAACGAATGAATTTTATTTGTCATGATTTGATGAGCTTCTATTTCGACATGTCCCACATTATGCTGCTTCTCGTTGTAATTCAAACGTTTCGTAAACTCTTAACTTCACACTAGATCAACCAACAAGCACTTTGGATCGTAATGCTTACCCATGTCTTCGAAAGAATAAAGCAACGACCCGACTGTAACTCTTGACTGCGACTGGAACAAGGAAGTAGAGGACTGGACCTCCAGCGCCATCTGGTGTATAACTTGTTTAAGTGAAGTAACGCCCCCTGGTGAATACGCACACATTAATAAAATATCGTTCTAGAGAAGGTAGCCGGGGGGCGGGGGGTGGCACATACTATCCTAGTCCATCCCCATTGAGGTTCATCAAAGCTGCCTTCAATCGGCTTCACCCTGGGCGGTTTAATTATTTGAAATATTAGGGGGTGCTGCTGAAAACGTTGTTGTCGCTGCTGCGCAGCAACTTCAGCTTCTCCGCTCTCGTGTCGTCTCCACTGATCACAGATGACAGCCACCACAAGACGAGGGGGTCATTTTGAAATTTTTGGTCGGTCACGCCGCCTTAACTTTAGATTTACTTTGGGGGGGCAGAACCACATGTCTGTTCCACGCCGAAATATGACACACACACGCGCACACGCGCGCGCACACACGCACACATGCACACGCGCATACGCACGCACACACGCACACACACACAAACGCACACGCGCGCGCACGCGCGACGCACACGCACACACGCACACACACACACACACACACACACACACACACACACACACACACACTGTGATTTCACATTCCATCCCCATTTAGATTCATCAATACTGCCTTCAAACGGCAGTGTCCTGTGGGGGGCGGGCGTTGCGGGGGGTGCTGTTGAAAACGTTGCTGCTGCTGCTGCTGCTGCTGCTGCTGCTGCTGCTGCTGTGCGGTGATTTCAGCTGTCTCTCGTCGCCACTGATCACAGATGACAGCCATCAAACGACGAAGGGTCATTTTGACATTTGTTCTCGGCCGCGCCGTCACAACTTTAAATTTACTGAGAGGCAGAACCACGTGTCTGAATGTGGAAGAAGGCCGCGATATAGGTATATATGAACTAAGTGAACGATGCGGTAAAGATTAAACATATTTTGAATGTTTCGCCAAAAAAAATGTTTTTTAAATATGCACTGTGGTCATTCGTTTGCTTTGCATGCTATAAAAAAAGCTTTATTTAAACACATCCTGGTGACATTAACAAGTTGTTTTTAATTTACAGGATTATTACATACAATATGATATATTCCCATATATTTCTCATACGAGCTAGCCAATGTCTGCAATATCTCATCAGTAGCGCCCCTAGCGGTGAAACAACACACCACCGATCTAAAACCTCGGGTTTGGGAGGATCTCCATCTTTGTTGCACGGAGGGAGAATTCTTCGTATCCAAGAATGGTCAGCCAAGCGACGCACATTCCATCCGGGCAAGCAGGGTGGTCAGTGTTGCGGTCATTGACGTACGGACCATTCAGGTTAGCCCAGTAACAGTCGTTGAACCACCAACCGGAACGGTATTGCTGAAAACACAACATTTGACTAAACATAACACCGTTTCGAACACAACATTAACGGATTCGTTGACCATCTACAGTGCTCAATAAGATGTACATGAACGGATGTTCGACTCAGGGGTGATACGGTCATTTTGCAAAACAGGCGCACGAGCTTGTTCAATGAGACAGTTCTGATTTGAAGGTTCGTGTGTCACACAGCTTGAACGCTTGCATGTTTGTGCCAGCCACTGTTATATTTCCAAAATAATTGTGTTAATCTGTTTTGACATGCGGGTAGGGAACGTTACATTATAACACATTTAAATCGATCGTACCGCGGCGCAGCTGCCTTGTGACCAGTTGTCGTTGTCTCGGTCGAACGTGCTGAAAGGAGCGAGACGGTGGCTCCGACTACCGTGAAACACATCACTCGCCAAAGCGTCACCTGGCGAGGAACAGCATATATACATATATAAATATGCAAACATCGTAGTATTTTAGATCGATCTCCTCTCAACGCCAATGTTTACTTTCTCCTTTCTATTCTAGTCTCTTCCGTGGAACATTGGCAATGGATGTAAGAATATACAACGCCAGCTATTTATATAATAATAAAACATAATAAATTATGGTTTTTGATATACATGACTTCTGGAGGAACTTTCTCTGTTACACGAGACAGTTGAATGGTCGGCCCTAATCAGTTGGTAAGACGTTGTTCCCCTCTTGTTGTCCCTGTCGTCAGGGCTGAGGTTGCCATGGTTACTGTCATCTTTTCTTCGTCTTTTCTTTCCTCTCCTCACTTTTCTCTCACTGAATTCTCTATCGCCAGACTCCAAATCCCACCATTTTTTTCTCCCTCTATTTCCAGATCTCCATTGTCGCAATCCTCCCATCGCATACTCTGGCTTCCTCGCCTCCTTTTCCTCTCGGATTTCTGTGCATCTGCTCCATTTGCCCTTTTTATATCCCATTCTTTCCACATTTCCAGTCTATTTCAACCTATCCATTATCAGTTTCTTCTTAACATTTTTATCACTCCATCATCCGCACTGTTGTTTCTCTGTTCGTGCCATCGTTTCTAGGTCATACATATATATGCCGGGGTAAATCACGAAGTGAGCACCTTTCCCTTAAGTTTACGTCTGTCTACCATCACGCCAAACAGGTGGCGCGACTTTAAAAGATACAGTTGTCGCTTCACGGATGGGCGTTAGGTACTTTATTAAACAACTTGAGATCTTAAGAGGTTTTGTAATAATAACTTACATGTAAACCAGATGTTTCTGCAATGGGTGATATCAGAAACCATTGATTATAATGTGTTCAATGTGTACGTTTATTGCGGAGAGCCATGTTAAAATAACAGGTTGACTTCGTATAACACTGACACGTACCTGCCGTACCGTTGTAACCGGCGATGTGAAGTCGGTAAAGACGAGACTCATCTTCGACCCAGAAACTGTCGTATTCGGCGTAGCGACTGTCTCCGCTGCCAAGTTCCACCGTTACGCGTAGTTTGTAGCTGCAAGTCGAGTAATAAGGTTAAAGCGACATGATCAGTTCGTGTTTTTTTATTGCAAAATCATGTTAATCTGTATACGTTATATCTATTGTAGCGTCCTGACCGCCAATACATGTTTTATCGAAACAGAACTGACTTCGTAATGTTAAAGGTCGAATGTTTATAAGAACCCCGACGCTGTCACTCAAATCGCCGCGAATGGCACCCACCCTTTGACCTTTACCAACTGGGAGCCATGCACCTGGCTGGGTGTGGCGTTAGTGGCGTCAACTTGTGTTCACGTGATACTGCATCGCTTGATCATGCATTTACTTCTGGGTTTTTAGCCACGCCTACAACGGTTTCGAAACCGCCTCGTGGTCGATGTGTACACAGAGTTAAGCGCCCTTACTGCGTATATTGTCAACCCCTAAATGGTACATGAAAACATATTTTGACTTTCTTTACGCTATAATAGGTATATTTATCCCGTATGATATGATTTTGCAATAAAAATAAAAAGCCACGAACGGACCATGTCGCTTTAAGACCATGGCTCAGGTTCAATTTCATCATCAGTTAGTAGTATTTGTTGTTCTTCTGGTAGCATGTGAAGTGGATATTCACTGGAGTGGATGTTTCCGACTGGGTTGATGCCGCCATGGAACGCTAGGACAGACCGCGACAGAAACCCCGTCGTTCAAGATACGTGCCCGTCAACATCGGCTTCAACCCGACATTTTGTTCGGAGTGCGGGAAGTCTACATTAGCTTATGTTTACCAGCAGGTAATTTTCATATGCTACCATTAGATGTATATGACATAAATAGGATTATTATTATATTCCATTCACATCCCATGTCGTGTGTGTTGTAGGAGATATTACTATAACAAGAATCATATCACGACAAGCAAATTCAAGAAGAGATATATATATATATATATATATATATATATATATATATATCAATGAAATGCCTGTGTGTTGTAAGGAATGTGTTTGCATTAAAATTCACCTTCGCTGATTCGTGAGTTGGTAGATTTTCTCCAGTCCCAGCCAGTAATCTTTGTCCTTTCCAATTTCACCAAAGCCGTCTTTGTATTCGTCCCATCCTCGGTAGAAACTCTCGGATCCTTCGACTCGCTGCTGTATGACGGTCCAGCCTCCGGACGAGATGTCGCAAAATACCGGAAATGGGTTAAGTTGGCCTACGTGTATGACGTAGACGTCATCCTGAAGCGCGATGCCGTTCATAGCAAGGCGATCGCAGTCGGCGTTGTCTAACAAGATATTTAAACACGAGTGTAAACTTGATAGTTACTTTGCGAAGATGTTTAAATGTTGTATTATATGTGTGACAGTAATAATAATAATAATTATTATTATTATAGTAATAAAAGAACAGCAACAACCAACATAATTCGAATATAAACAAAATGTTTACGTATTCGTACGCAAGTGTGTATGCAAGTGCAGACGCGTGTTTGTGTAAGAGAGGGAGAGAGAGAGAGAGAGAGAGAGAGAGAGAGAGAGAGAGACAGACAGACAGACAGACAGACAGACAGACAGACAGACAGACAGACAGACAGACAGACAGACAGAGAGAACAGAGAGAGACAGAGAGAGACAGAGAGAGACAGAGAGAGACAGAGAGAGACAGAGAGAGACAGAGAGAGACAGAGAGAGACAGAGAGAGAGAGACAGAGAGAGAGAGACAGAGAGAGAGAGACAGAGAAGAGAGACAGAGAGAGACAGAGAGAGACAGAGACAGAGACAGAGACAGAGACAGAGAGACAGAGACAGAGACAGAGACAGAGACAGAGACAGAGACAGAGACAGAGACAGAGACAGAGACAGAGACAGAGACAGAGACAGAATGAGAGACAGAGACAGAGACAGAGACAGAGACAGAGACAGAGACAGAGACAGAGACAGAGACAGAGACAGAGACAGAGACAGAGAGAGAGAGAGAGAGAGAGAGAGAGAGAGAGAGAGAGAGCGAGAGCGAGAGCGAGAGCGAGAGCGAGAGCGAGAGCGAGAGCGAGAGAGCGAGAGAGCGAGAGAGAGCGAGAGCGAGAGAGAGAGAGAGCGAGAGAGAGAGAGAGGGGGTGGGAAGAGAGCGAGAAACAGACAGATAGAGGAGGAGGGAAAGGAAGACAGACAGACCGGAACGATGAAGGAGAGAAAAAAGAGGAGAACAGGGAGGAAATGAGGGAGACAGAGATATAGAGATATATCGCAGTATTGTGTGTACTTATGATATTGTACATGTAAATACAGTTTTTATTATTGTCAGTCACAAGTTATATGTTAACCTCAGAACGAGGTGTGTGATATCTGCCTATTTCTAAGAGGTTCAACCGTCTTAACAACTAACCTCTGTCAATAAATACGACAGGCTCGTGATTCCCTATTGAGGTGGTGGAAGCCGGAAGTGACGTTGCTGTAGGTGGCATCGTGAGTTTCAGTGGTATAACGCAGTTGTATCCCTTCCAGCCTATAATCGAAAACAGAACGTATTTATTTTATTAAAAACATTTTTCTTATGTCTTCAATCACTCCACCTTAATCAAGTGTCATTTTTGGTAGTAAACCTATTTATTTGTATATGTAAGTGGGTATGTGTGTGCGCGCGCGCGAGCGTGGGTATGTGTATGAGAGAAAATGCGAGTATGTGTGTATGCGTGTATATCTGTGTTAGCATGCGTGCGTGCATCCGAACGTGCGTGTTTGTGAGTGTGTGTATTTCGTAGCAGTCAAGTGGGTTTTGCTTTACCGATAATTGCGCAATTCTAAAATAAAATTTCAAATCAATTACTAAATACATTGTGACATATTCTTTATTTCTCTGTCTGTCTGTCTGTCTGTCTGTCTGTCTGTCTGTCTGTCTGTCTGTCTGTCTGTCTGTCTGTCTGTCTGTCTGTATGTCTGTCTGTCTGTCTGTCTGTCTGTCTGTCTGTCTGTCTGTCTGTCTGTCTGTCTGTCTGTCTGTCTGTCTGTCTGTCTGTCTGTCTGTCTGTCTGTCTGTCTGTCTGTCTGTCTGTCTGTCTGTCTGTCTGTTCTCTCTCTCTCTCTGTATCTCTCGCTCTCCCTCCCTCTCTCTCTCTCTCTCTCTCTCTCTCTCTCTCTCTCTCTCTCTCTCTACTACACACACACACACACACACACACACACACACACACACACACACACACGTACGCACGCACACACACGCGCGCGCACGCACACACACACACACGTACACGCGCACAGTGACAGACGTCTACACTCACACCTGCATCTACGCGCGTGCGCCCACTCTCGCAAGAAATTAATATTACACATTGTAATAAGCAGTGTGTTTATAGCCGTACCTTTGTCGCACACCTTCTGCCCCGTGTCCGGGTCGCAAGTGTAATGCATGTAAGAATGACTGGGCTTGGGACAAAAGACGTCACAATTCGGCAGAACGAACCAGTCCGGATCACAGGACACCCTGGATGTGGCGATCAGCCTGTAGTGTCATCGTGTAGTCACTGTTAAAGGGACCTCGAAAGAATGGACAGTAATTGCCCAAACACAAGAACAGACCATTTACAGGTATGTGACCACGATTTGATGAGCATAGAACCACCGTAAATTTTTAATAAATTTACAAACTTTGACATCGCTGGTCGCCGCCATTACTCTCGACCTGCCTTTTGTTTGACTCGCTCCTATCTAATCGGTGTAAATGTCTGAATATTACCGAATAACTTAATTAATATATATTTAATAATAATAATAATAATGACTTCTTATGTGCCAATATCCTCGAAGATCAAGCTCAGTGGCGCGACAAAACCAAAGGGTTAAGCAATTGTGTAAACGTAGAACAGTGCGTGAGTCGTTGATGGATGGACGAAGGTTCTAGGAAGCTAAGGAGGATAGGCAGCATTAAAGAGATATGTTTTTAGACGTCGGCGTAAAGAAACTATATTTCTATGCGTAAATAAGAGTAGGGTGTATTAGTATATGTGGTAGGCATAATCATTTTAAGCGCTTTCGAAATAAAAAGTGAAATTATGATAACACAATTTATAACCAATGAAACATGTTTTACGCCTCCCTGAATTTCGTAACCGATTTCTGAGCGGATAGGTTTACATTCGTTACACCGAACTATTAAATGTCACTTACAATTGTGACTACTGGAGATATTTCTGAAACGTCTTCTATATATGGGTCACACCACAGTTACAATTATGTGGATCCTAAAATGCACCGAAGTCACCGCTTATATTTGTCAAGAAATAACTTTTTACTAGCTAGCTAGATCCGCATGTGTGAGTAATAATTGTAACAATCAGTGTTTTGAAATTAATTCTATGACCACTTCATTTTTGTTGTTCATAATTCCTGCCGAGCGCTCAACAGCTATTTCCTGAGAACTTAACTTACTTGGTGCCAACTGGACATTAGCTGCCTGTTTAGTGTGGTCAGAGAAAGGTTAATAACTCGAAATAACTTGCTCATTGTTGTTATTTTTCTGTAATCAAACATACTTTACTTTCAACTGTTCTTTGGAAACTACAACAAACACTACCTAGTCCTTCCCGCCAGAACCAAGACACTTGGACCGGCTCGCAGATGATTCTCCGTCAGATCAATAACGAACGAATCAACGAACTCATCACGTGACAACGCATCTCTGTCGTACACGTCAATCTTCAACGTGACAGGCATCTGAAAGTAGGTCGAGTTAGGTCAGTGGATATAAGTGGATCTCTGTCGTACACGTCTCAATCTACTGTTATCACCCATCGTGTCAGTGGAGTGTTGTATCGTCGAAAATGTACGGTTTGCTACGTGGAGAGTTTTTCTTAATGTAAACGGGTATTTACTACCATGATGTAGGCATGCACGCACGCACACACGCACGCACGCACGCACGCACGCACGCACGCACGCACGCACGCACGCACACACACACACACACACACACACACACACACACACACACACACACACACACACACACACACACACACACACACACACACACACACACACACACACACACACACACACACACACACACACACACACGCACTTACTTCAGCATTCCAGCAGCATATCCATTTCTATGTAAACAGTAACATTGATAAGTGGTGGATTGTTTCAAAAAAATTTAAGACAGTCATTTAATGCCAGTCGTGACCTCACCGTTAAATTGGTGTCGAAGTGGAAAGCGATTGGGTTTTTGATGCCTCCGAACTGTCGACCGAAAACGTAAGTGGCGTGGTTGAAGACAGGTCTTGATCGAATACGTCCGTGGAGACATTCGGCGGAACTATAGAACAATCATTTGTGTCAAAATCGGTCGTGCAATTACCGCGACGAGACGTGGATCAGTCACTGGGGACGAAACCCAATCATATGATTTCCCTTTAATTTGAGGCGTGTTGGGTTTACATACGGGCACTTAGTTGAAACTGCCTGTCACTCGCTACGCGTTGTCTCTGGTCGGACGGTTAATGCATTTGTTTTTTTCTTTCGATTTGAACTGGTTCCGGGAATCACTGAACGAGAACGTCAGTTACCCATGTCACCCAGTGTGCGTTGCTAGGGATTGTTGCCGGGGATTAGTTTAACTTAAATATGGGCGTTTTCGTCGATACGAAGTATGATTACTGATCCATTTGTTGTATTAGAACTGTTTAGTTTCAGACACAGTTGACAGGCTCTGCTTTACGAT
>JAODUO010000336.1:35000-57500 GCA_025642075.2 Ridgeia piscesae
AGACTACTTGTATCAGCAACATCCTGGCAGCCCGGAGACTACTTGTATCAGCATCATCCTGGCAGCCCGGAGACTACTTGCATCAGCATCATCCTGGCAGCCCGGAGACTACTTGTATCAGCATCATCCTGGCAGCCCGGAGACTACTTGCATCAGCATCATCCTGGCAGCCCGGAGACTACTTGTATCAGCAACATCCTGGCAGCCCGGAGACTACTTGCATCAACATCCCTCCCCTCACCCTTGTACATTAACGTTCACACCCATCCTATCACGTCCCGGACTATCGCGTCTTGGATTCACTACACTTTTACGGCCGCCATGGTGGACTCATCACGCAGTTATGGCTCACAGTGTCACTTACATGGGAATCCCACACATGGTGTGTACTCACCTGAATTATAATCGCACAAAACGCCAAAACCCGTAAAACTGCGCATCTGAACGTCGTGGCCATCACAAAGCTCTAATCTCTCTGTACCTCCTCCTCAGCTCCGGTTGATATCTGCGCCCGACACATCAACACGCGCGATCACAATCTGCGTCAGCATCAGGGGTCAAGGGTCACATAGTAAGGGGCCGCCTCAAAACAGTGCCGCGCCGCGCCGCGCCGCGCCGCGCTGAGTGCATTCTAATGGTTCTGTTGGGATGTTCAGTATTTTTATTAACTTTCTTTTCTTTTCCAATGTCACACTGTGGTGAAGTTGTGCTGTTCGTATAGTCACGCCTTGCTACTCGATTCTCTTTCACACCTTTGCGGCTGTAGAGTCTGGGAGACGGACGGTATAAACCAGCTGCGCGACGATTTATTTGCAGTTACTTCATTGTTCATCAATAAAGTATTTTCCGTTTCTTCTCCGCTTTCGATATCACGATGAACAGCCGCGTCATAGGCTTAGGGAAGGGGAGATCTCAGAGTTGTCCCAAGAGAACTCCGGCCGACTCGTGTAGGCTATCTGGGAAGTCTACGGCAGTCTACTGTTTTATAAGGGGTGTTGAAAGTCGGCATTTGTTTAAAATTCGACTCCACTTCAGTTTCTTAGTGATAGTTGTAAATGTGTCTACATTTGATACTCATTTGCCGTAACGTAACTATCCAACATTATCCCAGGCCTGTTTATACCCATATTGCGTCTCATACGCAGTTTGAGGCCCAAATAGCACCCCGATTTGTGCCCGCCGAAGCGGCTGTACGATACCGCGTTGTGCATTTGCAATAATCAATTAAACAGAGTTTATCTGTGTCGTCCTTTTTAGCTTCAAAAGTGCGTTACGATGCAATATTTCTAAACATGAATGGGATGATGTTGAATTATTGAATTAACACATCAACTGTAGGCCAAGCTACAGTTACAACGTCAAGATTGAGGTGGGTGGGACTCTACACGAGTCCGGCTAACAGTGAGCTGTTCTAAAAAAATACGTTTTTTTCTATGGTGGCGCAATACCGTAAACCCGAGTACCATTTTCAGAGCCGCCAAAACCCTAGCCTCGATTACTCATGCTCCGCCAGGTGGCAGCACGTTTGAGTCCATCACTTGGAAAATCATGCTCTTCGTTTATGACCGCCAGGGCGGCCTTATTCCAGAATAGGGTAGACAAACTAGAGACGCTGATTGGTTCTCGGACCGACTTTAAAATAAGACGTTTAATAAATATACCCTTTTTATCAGATAATAATATATTATAAAAACTATTCAAAATTAAACTTATACTGAAGTATGTCACGCAAACATAAACATAAAGGACCATTTTGCATTGTTAATTTGTCATCTAATTGTTTCTACTTTTTATTTTGTGTATAGATATATCTTATATCATTTGGTTTCGTTATCAAAATCATACGCACATTATAAACATTTAATTGTTATTATAATCGTAAACCTGTAAATTAATTCAAAACAGTCTAACGGCTTCGAGCTGTATCACTACATGGAGTTACATGGGCAGTGCATACTTGTCACCAGACTATCTTCTCGGCGAAGATGTGCGGTTAAACGAGATTATGCGAGATTCGACGTAAGGGAGGAGATGGAATGGTACTGTTCCCAAGTTCTTTGGTGTGACGCTGAAGATCGCATTATCACCCAAACAAATAAGGAAAGGGGTGTGTATTTGGATGTAATTGTATGCCTATGGTGACCCTGATATGGTAAGAATGAGGAGCAAATCGAGATTATTTGGAGAATCTCAAAAATGAAGACAGCATCGCCAAAAAATGTAAATACATCTCAACAGCTGGGTGGTGCCACCCTAGTATTAAATTCGTTCCGACACCTGTGATATGCCATGATAAAGTGCCCACTTGGTGGATGCATTAACAACAACATATATATGGAAAGCAAGAATTGTATCCAGGAAAATCGCCCATCGAAAGTGTGTGAAGATATTTTGAGTGACCAACTTTCCAAGTAAATTTCCCCAGACAATAAATAGATCACAAGTAAATTGCATCAATGGTTAAAGCTGAACCAAATTCCGCTTTTTTTCAAAAACATTCGTTAAAAGGGCATCTAGGCATTCTGATAACATAGTAAAACTAAGATATGGTTAATCGAAGAATGAGCACATCAGCGATATTTTGCTCTTTAAAATTTATTTTACTCCCGAAGCCTCCATCTTTAGTTTTATTGTAAACTGCCAACACAAAAATACGCCACCGGGACACTATTACAGATGTGTTATGGAAATAGTGCCCTCGTCGAAACGCCGGAGACTTATAATTGCATTTTTCACTTTACTTTATTGTCCTTAAAAGGATATGCATTTTACAACTCATGATCACATTTAAAATATATTTTATAACGCTCCTTAACAACGGATGCTCTTTAAAGATGGATTTTCCTCCGGCGCTCGGTGTCTTAGTGAAATGGTCGCTAGACTTAGCGACAAGTCACAATTTGGCAATTCATATATTTCGCAATGACCTGTAATACCAATTCAAGTCACAAGTTATCTTACCGAATTATCCCCCTGTCAACCCAACGTTCAAACCACACGACAAGTCGCACTCACAAGACGCAGTCGCACATGACGACAGCGTGTTATGTCTAGTGAAATATCGATCATAAAAATGCCAATTTATTAAGGATATTATTTATTTCAATTATGATTAATACGATTCGCATAGGTTCGTGCTCTACACTGTTCCAATAATCGTTTCCGGTGGGCATTGTGCAGTCGGTATAATCAGCGTAAGCAGCAGTCGGAGGTGATTTATGGTTACACTTCGTGAGGTGGTTGACCGCAGGCGCTTTCAAAACATTTCAAGTTTTAAGTCAATGACGTCCAAATCTATATCGACATGTCATTTACTTAATACTTCTATAAAACTCAAGTCGTCATCTTTTCGAAGCCCAAGTCAAGTTTTGACATCACGAACTTTGGTGACACGATTGCGATTCGCGTCAACGATTACGAATCGAATCAATCTGTGAACTAATGTTTGTATAATTTGTTATGTTTGCATGACGATTATAGTTATTTTCAGTTGAATGACTGATTGAGTTTTTTTTTAATTATATGCATGACAATTAAACATAGTTTAGATGCAAAAGCAAATAAAGAATAAGCATGTATATAATATTACCGAGGATAAACACACTAAAGCACACAAAAGTACATTTATTTCCAATATGGTCCTCATGTTAGATTTCTGTTGCGATGTTCGTTATGGAAAAACTATTTTTACGGCAATAGTACATTTAAGCCAGGCCAGCATGTCGCTGCATATGTAGTGGTTATGAATTTAATAATACATACTTTGGTTTTAAATGAATGTGTGATACATGTTGTAATTTATGCCTATTTGTGTCATTATATATATATATATATATATATATATATATATATATATATATATATATATAATTGTGTTATAGTTTTGGGGTTGTTATTATTAGAAATTAAACCAAATTAACTTGTTTGAGTGTTTAACCAGGCTCCATCCACGTTGACGTCCCATTTAATAAGTTACAAAAATATTACTAATGTTCCAGAAAATATAATAAAATCCCACCAAAACGTTAGATCGTTCATTAAACGTTAGCTATGTTCTATCGACTTAGAGGTGGTGTTCTCTTTAAAACATTAACAGTGTTAAAATATTTAGATTGAAAATACACATGTGAAGCTGAATTACAGACGAAGTTTCGTATTACACGGGATGCGCGAGTCAACAAGTGTGACCCCAAGTGTGACCCCAATGTTGTCATGCTCCTTAATTGCTTTACCAAGTAGTGTTTAATTATTAAAATTCCACCCAACCTAGACTATTAGTCGTGTCGAGTGCAAAGTCGCTTCAAAAGTCAGCCAAATTACTCATTGATCGGTATCGGCAGATCGAAGGTCCTTCCGGAGATATAAATACTGATTTATTCATTGAGGCCAAGCGCTAGCTATGAATACTCCGTCGAATTGGGTGTGTAACTGATCGTGTTGGCCTGCAGCCGGCACACCTTCATTTGTTGATGAGATGATTGCGTGACGATTTATGTATTATATGTGTGAATCCAAGTTCTGCGGTCAATTCCTGGTGGTCGGCGATGCGTGACTGACCGGTTGAGACGTCACCGACTCAGATTACTAATTAGACGTCAGTGACGCAAGGTCAGGAAAATCGACTCGCGCTGATAAACCAACGTAATACAGCAGAATATTCGGTGTTGTCTTGAAGCTCATGTTAATAAAGCAAATTAATGTACCATTTGCAACAGTTTTCATATATCTTGCACCACTTGCAACCGTTTTAAAATATCTTGCACCACTAGCGACAGTTTTAACATATATTGCACCATTTGCACCGGTTTTAACATATCTTGCACCATTTGCAATTTTTTTAACATATCTTGCACCACTTGCCACAGTTTTCACATATCTGGCACCGCTTGCAACAGTTTTAACATATCTTGCACCACTTGCCACAGTTTTAACATACATTGCACCACTTGCAACAGTTTTCACATATCTTGCACCACTTGCAACAGTTTTAACACATCTTGCACCACTTGCAACAGTTTTAGCATATCTTGCACCATTTGCAACGGGTTTAACATATCATGCACCATTTGCAACGGTTTTAACATATCTTGCACTACTTGCAACAGTTTTAATATTATACTGCACCACTTGCCAAATTTTAACATATCTTGCACCACTTGCCACAGTTTTCACATATCCGTTAAACGAGGGAATGCTTCCACGTGTACGAAAAGAAGACGACGTTGTGCGAGTAATCTGTTGCTATTACATCATTACGTTAAACCAGATGATTATGGACCATCTAATGTGATACCAGTTATCTGTAAGCTATTACAAATATTGTAGATATACCATAAGGTGGGTTATCCTTACAGGCAAAACCATAACGTCATCGTGACATGGATCCTAAGAGCGAGATCATGTTTAATAATTGAATTGCGTTAATTTCTTAGAAGACATCACAAAGACCTAAAAAATTTCACATACACGGGTGACGTATCAATGATATATTTTATCAACTTAGAATTTCAAAAAGCTTTCATTAAGGATTTTAACTAAAAATCTAACTGTAAGTGGTGTAAAAGTCCCCTATCACACATGACGGTATATTCAACTGTTTGACAGAACCCTCGTTGCCTGGCATAAGACAAACGCTACCAGCAGATTAGGGATTACAAGAACCGAGCGCGGTAAAATAGAACAAGTGACCGTTTCCTTCCGACAGTACCCATGAAAAGGTGAACATACATGATCTGAACTCATTATGTGATCATTGGGAATCACCCTCAACGATTAACCTTCTTGCATTTGATTATGTTCAACATGAGAAGATAATTTTAGTGATTTGAATGTACTTGAATCGGAACTACAAAACATGGCTAACTTGAAGCAAATATGCATAACGTGAGTAACTGATACAGTTATGTTCATCTTTGTTATAATCTTGAATTTGTTTAGTGCTATATTTATGTTTTATAACAGCGCCATCAAACACGGTAACCTGGATTTAGCGGCACTAATTAAATGCTTTTATTGTCATTATTATTGTTATTGCGTAGACGTTTGCAGTATACTTTCTAGAATGTAATGTACGTTAGCTAGTAGATAGTTATATATATATATATATATATATATATATATATATATATATATATATATATATATATATATATATAGGCCTATATTAAATCTACTGCGCAACAACAATCAAATAATAGCCGGTGACAAGCACTTCACAAACCCTCACACCTAACTGCAGACGACAGGAACCAAAGTTCGTTGCCCCGTCTTACCGCATAACTGTCCTTTATTACTGTCGCAATAACATTCACTGCACATATTGAATTGTGCTCAATTATCGAGTATTTTAACTTCGACGCGGCTACCTTTGGACGCAGCCGAGCAGTATTTGGTCTCGTTACAAGCTTTTCACAGCGCTGCAATTAACGCACAAAGTCAAGCCGCGCTACAAATGTGAAATCGATGATCTGTTTACGTCACTGACGGTTTTTTGTCGTGAGCTGCAATGGAATGCGTTCGGAAACTGCACTGGACATGGCGCAAGAGCTACTTACACTAAACGAGCACCCAGCGCATGTCTCGCATGTGCACTGGACCACGAAGCACCCAGCGACTGCGTTTGGTGACGGCATAGGAATGTTAGTGTTTATAGCAACTAGAAATGTAAAACAAACGTCCGTACGGCTGAAACATCGATACATTGACGGACTGGCACGTAATGCGTCTAAACAACGCAAATGCCAAATGGAACTGTAACTGAAAGAGATTTGGTGAAGCATAATACGTAATAAAATAGTTCATCGCCCTATAACAGTAATGCTAAAATATTAAGGTGTTTATATTTGGTTGCCTAGGTTGAATATGTTGGTGTTTCATTTATATGGATGTAAGACTATTTAATGTGTTCTACTGTTAATACGTGCGTATGGAGATGCATATGCAGATGTATTCTTTATGATATGCAATGCATACACAGGAGGGTTTTGCCATATTGTAATCGTCTACTTATTGATATAATAATTACACAAGTTTTCTTTCGTTATTTCGATCGATCGTTCCTTTGTTTATCGTATTTGTTCAGCGTGTGTCCACACTAAGACCTGAGTCAAAGTGTCGAAATAAAACAACACCAACAATTAAGACCAGACTTTATTTAATATCGGTCATCAGACAAAGTCAGCCGTCAATCTGTGTCATCTTCTGATGATGACGTGTGACGTTATACCCGACGCAATATTTGTGTAATGGTTATATAAAAAAGTGTATAAGAATGGTGTTGCGCAATATTTATATAGTGGCTGAATGATTCAAGGAGATGCCGAGCTGGTGTTTCCACGATCACACCTATCAGGAGAATGCGGAAAGAGCAAAGAGCGGTCTCTGTCGACATAACGCTATTAAACAATCTTTCATTTTCCTTGTAATAACATCACCAACAATCTTGAGCTTTTTTCAGACATATCTTCTTAGTTCTTAGGTGATTACCTCCAAACAGCCCAAACTTGGGCTAACGCAGGAGTTGTTCTTCTGTAGAATTTGTGAGTCCACT
Organism: Ridgeia piscesae; assembly: GCA_025642075.2. NCBI lineage: Eukaryota > Metazoa > Annelida > Polychaeta > Sabellida > Siboglinidae > Ridgeia > Ridgeia piscesae. The sequence continues at coordinate 42,550 of JAODUO010000336.1, forward strand.
ACAGGTTACACATTTACCCCCTGTGTGGGATCTTTTACTTCCCCTAGCATAGACACCAGACAGAAGGGACCACCGGCTTTTAGTGTCTCTTCCGAAAGACACAGGCAAATGTGGGGTGAAGAAATTGCCTAAGTTTCGAAACGGCGGTAGGTGGGATTGAACCACCGTCCCCTCGATTGACAGTACGGCGCTCTACCGCGCGACCACCGCTCCCCATATCTCATTATTTACCATACGCGGCGTAACAGTCTATATGTCAGACGTACTAACCTCTCTGTACTTCCTATTGATTACAACTAGTGATTACAGGAAAGGTCAAATCTGAAGCACTATACAGTCCACCAACACACCGGACGGATCGGGGGAAGATTCCCGAATTGACAATGGTCTGTCCCAAACGAATTCTTGCGAATTTTGTGAAGCCAAATGGAATTTGCAACATTTTCAGGCGGGTCGCTGTGTTTGGGACACAAATCGGTTATTTTAATTTGTGGTTGCGTGAATGATGACAAAAGTCACGCATTGTAGTGGTAGAAAACACGCCAGTCTGCGCGTTAAAGTCACTGCGCATGCTTAATGGGGTCCCGCTAGATAAGATTTGAAGTAAGCAGGAGGTCTTCGTTGCGCTGTGCGCACCATCAATTATCTCTTATGACAATTAGTTAGAAAGAAATGCGTTCTACGCACGACTGTTTCAGCTGTAAATTGTAGAATGGTTTGTCTCGTACGCAGACCGTAAAGGTCCTGCGTCGACAGGGAGAGGTGCGAAAGAAAATGTTTCTCAATCAAAATCAACGACCGAGCACACGAACGCTGACAAACACGGAAACGCACGGGCAAATTATTGCCCATGCCCGCAAACACATGCACCACGCACGCACGTACACACACGCACGCACACGCGTACGCATGCAAAAAAAAAGACACGCACACACACATAGAGAGAAAGAGAGGGCGGGGAGTGTGCGAGATAGAGAGAGGGGGAGGGAGGGATGGAGCGCGGGAGGGAGAGAGGGAGGGAGGCAGGGAGGGAAGGAGGGAGCGAGGGAGTTAGGTAGGGAATGAATGAAGGAACGAGAGAGGGAAGGAACGACTAAGGGAGTGAGGGAGGTAAGGAGGGAGGGAGGAGGAGGAGGAGCGAGGCAGGGAGGGAGGTAAGGAACGAAGGAGGAATGGGGAGAGAGAACTTGTGAGAGCGTGCGTGCGTGCGTGTGTGTGCGTGTGCGTGTGCGTGTGCGTGTGCGTGTGCGTGTGCGTGTGCGTGTGCGTGTGCGTGTGCGTGTGCGTGTGCGTGTGCGTGTGCGTGTGCGTGTGCGTGTGTGCGTGTGCGTGTGCGTGCTGCGTGTGCGCGTGCGCGTGGCGTGGCGTCGTGCGCGTGCGCGTGCTGCGTGTGCGGTCGGTGCGTCGTGCGCGTGCGTGTGCGTTCGTGCGGTGTCGGTGCGTGTGGCGTGGCGTGTGCGTGTGCGTGTGCGTTGCGTGCGTGTGCGTGTGCGTGTGCGTGTGCGTGTGCGTGTGCGTGTGCGTGTGCGTGTGCGTGTGCGTGTGCGTGTGCGTGTGCGTGTGCGTGTGCGTGTGCGTGTGCGTGTGCGTGTGCGTGTGCGTGTGCGTGTGTGCGTGTGCGTGTGCGTGTGCGTGTCGTCGTGTGCGTGTGCGTGTGCGTGTGCGTGTGCGTGTGCGTGGCGTGGGTGCGGGCGTGTGCGTGTGCGTGTGCGCGTGCGTGTGCGTGCGTGTGCGTGGCGTCGTGTGCGTGCGTGCGTGCTGCGTTGCGTGCTGCGTTGCGTGTGCGTGTGCGTTTGCGTTTCGCGTTGCGTTGCGTTTGCGTTGCGTTGCTGCGTTTGCGTTTGCGTTTGCGTTTGCGTTTGCGTTTGCGTTTTCGTTTGCGTTTTCGTTTTCTTTTCGTTTGCGTTTGGTTTTGGGTTTTGGGGTTTTTTTTGCTTCGGTTGCTTGGTTGCTTGCGTTGCGTTGGTTGGTTGCGTTTGGTTCCGGTTGGTTGGTTTCCCTTGGTTGGTTGGTGGGGGGTTGGTTGCTTGCTTGGTTGGTCGTGTGGTGGCGGGCGGGGGGGGGGCTTTGGGGGCGTTCGGGGTTGGTTGGTTCTCGGGCTTTTCTTCGGTCGTTCTGGGGGCTTTGGGGGGTTTTCTTGGTGTCTGTCTTCTTTTTGGGTTTGGGTTTCTTGGTGTGGGGCTTCTGTCGGGGCGTTGGTGTCTTTGGCTGTGGGGTTCTTCTGGGTGTCTGGCGTGTGCTGGGTTGGGGTGGGGGGTGGCGTTGGGGCTGTCGTGTGCGTTCGTTTGGGGGTGCTGTTTCTCGTTCTGCGGGGGGCCTCTCCGCCTTTGGGGTCACCCGGGCTGGCTTCGTTCTGTTGGCGTTTTTTCGTTGCTTTTGGGGGGCTTGGGGGTGTCGGTCTGGCTTGCGGGCTGGGTTCGTGTTGGCGGTTCGGGGGTTGGGGTGTTGGGGCTGGCTGGCTGGCGGTTTCTTGCGGGCTTTGCGTGGCTGGCGTTGCTGTCGGTGCGTTGCGTTGCGGTTCTTGCGGGGGGTTTGTGCTGTCGGGCGTTCGTTGCGTTGCTGTGCGTTGGTTGGTGTGCTTTTGGGGTTCTGTGCTTCTGTTTGGGGTGTTCGTTTTCTTCGGGGGTGTCGTTGCGGGCCGGTTTCTTGGTTGGTTCGGGTCTTGGGGTTCTGGCCCGGGGGGTTTCTGGCTGTGCTGGGTGGCGGTGCGTGGCGGGCGTTGGTTCGGTGGTGGCGGGCTGGCGGTGGTTGGTTTTTGCTTCTTCTGGCGTGGCGGGGGTCGGGCGGGGCGGCTTGGGGGTTCTGGCTTCGGTTTCGGGGCTGGGGTGGCTCCTGGGGGCGCGTGTCGGGCGGGCGTGCCGGCCGGGGCGGCGGTCGGTTTGGGTCGTGTGCTGGGGGGCGGGCCCGGGCGGGGTGGGGGGTCCGTGCCGGGGGGGCGGGCCGGCTGTCGGGCGGGGGGGCTGGCTGGCTGTTTGGGGCTGGCGTTGCGTGGCGGGCGGTCGGGCGGGCTGGCTGGCGGTTTCTGTCGGGCGTTGGGGTGGCCGGGGGTTTTGGCGGGCGGGCGGTTTGGGTTCGTTGGGGGGCGGTGGCGTTGGTGGGGGTTCGTTGCTGGCGGTCTGGCGGGCTGTCGTGTTGGGGGGGTCTTGGGGCGGGGGGGCGGGGGTGGCGGGCGTTGGGTTTCGGGCTGGCGGGGCTGGGTGGGGGTCGGGGTGCGGTGGGTTTCGGGGCGGGCTGGCGGGCGGGCTTGGGGGGCGGGCGGGGGGGCGGGCGGGGCGGGCGGGGGGGCTGGCGGGCTGGCTGGGGTCGGGCTGGCGGTCGGGCGGGGGGCGTTGGGGTTTTCGGTGGGTGGCGGGCGGGCGGGGGGGCGCGGGGGGCGTGGCTGTCGTTGCGGGGGGTTTGCTTTCGGGGCTTTTGTTTTTGGGGGTTGGGTCCCTTTTGGGGGGGGGCGGGCTTGGGGGCGGGCTGGCGGTTCTTTGGGGTTCTGGCGTTCGGGGGTTCGGGGTTCGTGTTGTCGGGGGTGGCTGTCGGGGGTGGTGTGGGGTTCGTTCGGGCTTCGTTCGGGGGTCGTTGTGCTGTCGGGCGTTGCTTGCGGGGGTGTCGTTGCGTTGCTTCGGGGGTTGGTGTCGTGTTTCTGGCCGTGTCGTGTTGGTTTTCTTTCGGGGGGGGTTGGTTGGGGGTTTGGGGTTTTGGGGGGTTTTCTGGCTTTGGCGTTGCGGGGGTGTGCTGTGCTTTGCGGTTTCTTTTGTGCGGTCTGTCTTGCTGGCGGGGGGGTTCGGTCGGGGCGGGGCGGGGCGGGGGGGCGGGCGTGTGCGGGCGTGGCTGTGGTCGGGCCCTCGGGGGGTGGGTGCGGGCTGGGGTTTGGGGTGGGTTTTGGGGGGGGTTTTCTGGCGGGGGGTGCTTGCGGTTGGGGGGGGTGGTTTTGGGGGTTTTGGTTTGGGGTTTGGGGGGGGGCGGTGGGGCGGTCCGGGGTTTTGGGGCGTTTGCTGGCCCTTCTTCGGGCGGTCGTGTCGGGCTTGGTGTCTGTCTTGGGGTTTGCGGTTCGTTTTGGGGTTTTGCTGTGGTTGGGTTTCGGGGGGTTTCGGTCTTCGTTCGTTTTTGTCTTCTTTTGGGGTTTTTTGGGGGTCTGTTTCTTTTTTGTCTTTGGTTCTTTTCGTTTTCTTTCTTGGGGTTGGGGTTCTTTCTGGCTTTGGGGGGTTGGTGGCTGTGCGTGTGCTGTTGGCGGTTTCGGTTGTGCTGGCGTTGCTGTGGTTTTGGGGGGTTGGGTTGCTGGCGGTGGTTGGTGGCTGGGTGTGGTTGGTGGCTGGCGTGGCGGTTTGGGGGTTGGGTTTGGGTGGGTGGGGGGGGGTGGGTGGGCGGTGGGGGGGCGGTGCTGGGTGCGGTGGCTTGGGGTGGTGCGTGGCTGGCGGGCGGTGGTGGCGGGCGTGGCGGTCTGGGGGGGGCGGGGGCGTGGGTGGGTGTGGTGGGGGGGCTGTCTGGCGGTTTGGGGTGCGGGCGGGGGGTTTCGTGTCGTGGCTGGCTTGCGTGGCGGTGCTGTGGGGGCGGGGCGGGGGGGTTTCTGGCGGTTTCTGGCTGGCGTTGCTGGCGGTTCGTGTGCGGTTTCGTGTTTCTTTTGGGGTGGCGGTTGGCGGGCTTTCGGTCGGTGCGGGCGTGGCGGGCGGGGCTGGCTTTGGGGGCGGTCTGTGGTGGGTGTGGTGGCTGTGGTGGCGGTTTCTTTGGGGTTTTTTTGCGGGCGGGTTTCTTGCGGGGGTGTGGCGGGGGTTGCTGTGGGTGGTTCGGGCTGTGCTTCGGGGTGCGTTGCTGGCGGGGGGTGCGGGGGGGCTTGCGGGGCTTCGGGCTGTGGTGTTTGGGGGGGGGGGCTGGCGGGGGTGTTGTGGGGGGTTTTGCGTGGTTTTGCTTGCTGTGGTGTCGTGGCGTTGGTGTTTCGGTTTCGGTTTCGGGCGGGGTTGCGGTTTCTGTGGTTGGGGGTGGGGTTTGGGGTTTCGTGTGCTGGCTTGGTTTTTGGGGGTTTCTTCGGTCGGGCGTTGCTGTGCGGGCTTGGGGGGCTTCGTTGCGGGGGGGCTGGCTGTTTTGGCGGTCGTTTTTCTGTCTTGGGGTTTCGGGCCTTGCTTCTTTCGTTCGTGTGCTTGGGTGTCTGGCTTCGGGCGGGGCGTGGCGGGCGGGCGGGGCGTTGCGTGTGCGGGGGTTGGGGTGTTTGCTTGGGGCCGGGCTGGCTTCTTTCTTTGGGGGGGTCGGGGGTTTCTGTCCGGGGGGTTTCGGGCTGTGGGGTGCGTTGCTTGGGTCGGGGGGGCTGTGGTGGCGGGCGTTGCGGGGCGTTGCTTGCGGGGCGTGTGGGGTTTCTTCGTTCGGGGGTTGCGGGGGTTGTTGTTTGGGGGGTGGCCTGGCCGGGGGGGCCCCGTGGCTTTGGGTTGGGGTGGCGTTGCGTCTTTGGGGGGGCGCGTTTGCTGGGGTTTGCCGGGGGGGCCCGGGGGGGCTTGGTTGGTTTTGGGGTTTTTGGTTTGCGTTCTTTGGGTTTGCTTTCGGGTTTTCTTTGGTTTGCGTTTTCTTTGGTTTTGCGTTGGTTGCTTTGCGTGGCGTTGGTTGCGGTTGGTTGCGGGGTTGGTTGGGGGGTTGGTTGCGTTGCGGCGTTGCGGTTGGGCTTCGGTTTTGGGGGGGGCGTTGGGTTTCGGGCGTTGCGGTTTCGGTTTGTCGTTGCGTTGCGGTTTCGTTGGTGTGGTTGGTGGGTTGGTTGCTTGGTTGCGGGCTTGGGGTTTTGGTTGCTTCGGGGGTGGCGGTGCGGTTTGGGGTTTCTTCTGGGTTGGGGGGCGTTGCTTGGTTGGTGTGCGTGGCGGGGGGTGCGTGTGCGTGTGCGTGTGCGTGTGCGTGTGCGTGTGCGTGTGCGGGGCGTGTGCGTGTGCGGGTGCGTGTGGGGTGCGTGTGCGTGTGCGTGTGCGTGTGCGGGGCGTGTGCGTGTGCGTGTGCGTGTGCGTGTGCGTGTGCGTGTGCGTGGCGTGGCGTGGGTGGCGTGGGGTGGCGTGGCGTGGCTTGCGTGGCGTTGCGTGGCGTTGCGTGGCGTTTTCGTGGGGTGTGCGTGTGCGTGTGCGTGTGCGTGTGCGTTTTCGTTTGGGTTGCGTTGCGTTGCGTTGCGTTGCGTTGCGTTGCGTTGCGTTGGTTGCGTTGGGTTTTCGTTGCGTTTTCGTTGCGTTGCGTTTTCGTTGCGTGGGTTGGTTGCGTTGGTTGGTTCCTTCGGTCCCGGGCGTTGCTTGCTTCCCCTTGCTTCCCCCCGGGGGTTCCCTTGGGTTCTTGCGGGTTTGGGCCCCTTGCTTGCTTCTTCCCTGGCGGGCGGTCGTGTCTTGCTGTTTGCTTCTGTCGGGCGGGCTGGCTTGGGGCTTCTGTTTTTCTGTGGGGTCGGGCTTCGGGCTGGCGGTTCTGGCTGGCTTTCGGCGGGGTGTCGGGGTTTTGGTTCGCGCCCCCGGGTTTTTGCGTTTGGTGTCTTGCTTTGCGGTCCTGGCTTTTGCGGGCCCTTTCTGGCTTCGGGCCCTGGGGGCGGTTGGTCTTTCGTTTTCTTCCCGGGCGGGGGGGTGGCTTTTCTTGTTTTTTGCTTGGTTGGGGCCCCCTTCTTGGGGGGTTTTTGGTTTTTGGGTCCGGCCCCGGTTTCCCGGTTTCCGTCCGGGGGCTTTCCTTGGGTGTTGGGTTTTTGGTGGGGTTGTGGGGTTTGGTGGGGGTTGTTGGGTTGGGTTTTGTGGTTGGTGTTTGGGGGTTCGTTGTTCTTCTGGCCCGGGGGGGCCCTTGTTGGTTCGGGGGTTTTTTTCCTTGCTTTTTGTTCTTTTTTCTTTTCGGGTTTTTTTGTTGGTTTGCTTCTTTCTTTTCGTTCGTTCTTGGTGCTTTTTTCGGTTTTTCGTTTTTCTTTTTTTTTTGGGTTGGGGGGTTTGGGGGGTTTTGTTTGGGGGTTTTTGTGGGTTTGTTTGGTTTTGGGGGGTGGGGTTTTTTTGGGGGTCCCGGGGGCGGGTGTGCTTTTGGGGGCTTTGTGTTCGTCTTTTGGGGGGGTTCCGTTGTGGCTTCTTTTGGGTTTTGCTTTCTGTTTGTGTCTTCCCGTTTGGTTCGTTTGGGTTTGGTTCCCCTTTCTTTCGGTTTCGGGGTTTCTTCGTTGCCTTGCTTCGGGCCCTTTCTTTTCGTTCTTTCCTCCCTTTTTGGTGCATGGGTGCCCCCCCGGCTTTTTGGGGAGGTTTTTTTCCTTTGCCCTTTGCTGGGGTGTGCTGTGGGGGTTTTTCGTTTGTTCCCTTTTTTTTGCGTTTCTTTTTTTTGCTGGCCCTGTGTCTTCTTCCGGGGTTTTGGCCTGGGTTGGGGTGTTTTTCTTGGGGGTCGGTTTTCGGGCCCCTTGCCGTTTTCTTTGGGGGTGCGTTGCTGCTTGCCCTTTGGGTTCCCCGGGGGTGCGTTCTTCGTGTCCGTTCTGCTTCGGTTCGTTTGGTTTTTTTTGGGGTTTTCCCTTTTTCTTTTTATTCATTTCCTGGGTTTTTCTGTGGTTTTTTTTTTTTTCTGTTTTTTGGCTTGCTGATCCCAAAGTCGCGGTAGTGCATTTAATCAAACCCAAGAGACGAACGATTGAACATGTTTTATACCGCTTCTTAATTAATTGAGTTTCCAGCGGTGAATCAATTACGTACTATGTTTTGCTGCGCCACCGCAGGGTGTACTTCGCGCAGGGTGTACTTCGGCAAAGACTGGCTGGTAAAGCAACGTTGTGTATTTCAAAATTGCAAGAACGCGTTTCGCCAAGATAGAACTAGTATTCCGAAGCGTAATGACGCCATGTTTCGATTGCTTCTGCGCAGTGCGGAAGGTTCACATGATAAAGACGTTTCGCCGTAAGTGACTGTTTCCCAGAACGCGCACGTGACACGTGAACGTTGCGCAGTGATCCATGTTGCCGTGACGTCGCTTCAAGCGTGATCGTTATGGTTTACGCCGTCTAATAAAAACTCGCCGTGTGGGTCTCTTTAGTGTGTTAGTACTTTTTTGTATAATCCATAATGTCAACATGGGTTTTTCAATGAGCATAGGAGAGATTGTGCTGTCGTGGCTGAGTTATTGTTCTTGTCACGTATGTTGCAAAAACCGAAATCAAAACATTGCTGACCAACATTTCATCATTTACTTCTCCATGCGTGCCATCGTAGAGCCGTCCGTAACGAATGCGTTGTACATAATCACCTACGGAATTGTGAAGCAGAAACTGCATCAAAGCATCAAAGATGTATTGATCTTCTTTATGGTTAGGAGTACGCAATTTAACGTAACGAGCCAAACTAAGTTACGCATTACAACGTTAATTAACAAGTCATTGGCCTAGTGACGAATATCGCTGCCTATAGGGCCGGATTTGCAAGTTCCCTACAACAATTGCTTGACAGGTCATCTGATCGTATTGGATTCCAATCGTTCATCGCTACCTACTACAATAGTTTCACAAGACAGCATTACATGATTTAATTTAAAACATAAATATTAAGAAAAAACAGTTCCATCCCCAAATTAGAATAAACTACCATATTTTAATTAGAGACGAATAATTTAACCTGTTATGATACCTGTTATGGTCTCTTTTAAATATTTTAAATATTTCAAATATCTGAATATTATGTAGAAATCAATGACATAATAGCTATGCATCATCCTAAGTACTGTTGTCACACAATGCGTTATTGGTTTGTTTCATTTGCAGCTGAGTTTATTGCGACATTGACTTGCAACGTCTCTTTATACAGCAGTTTCCAAATTGATAGCATGTTGTCCATCAAATGACGGTAAAATACATCTGCAATTGCCACCGTTACAAAATTGATGTGTTTACTGCAAACATCCCTACTTCTTCTCCTCTTCCTTCCTCTTTTTCGTCTTCTTCTTCTCTTGATCTTAATCTTAATCTTAATCTTGATCTTGATCTTGATCTTGATCTTGATCTTGATTCTTGATCTTGATCTTGATCTTGATCTTGATCTTCTTCCCCTTCCCCTTCCCCTTCCCCTTCCCCTTCCCCTTCCCCTTCCCCTTCCCTTCCCCTTCCCCTTCCCTCCCTTCCCCTTCCCTTCCCCTTCCTTCCCCTTCCCCTTCCCTTCCCTTCCCCTGTCCCCTTCCCCTCCCCTCCCGTCCCCTTCCCTTCCCCTTCCCCTTCCCCTTCCCCTTCCCTTCCCCTTCCCCTTCCCCTTCCCTTCCCCTTCCCCTTCCCTTCCTTCCCTTCCCCTTCCCCTTCCCCTTCCCCTTCCCCGTCCCCTTCCCCTTCCCTTCCCCTTCCCCTTCCCCTTCCCTTCCCTTCCCCTTCCCTTCCCTTCCCCTTCCCCTTCCCTTCCCTTCCCTTCCTTCCCCTTCCCCTTCCCCTTCTTTGAAGTTCACTAAAGGCGTTTGGCGGATGCAATCCCAGCTCGGTAAGTCGGTGGTAGGTTTTCCATTTCCCTGCGTATAATTTCTCCTGGCATATATACAATAATCAAAGGATATACGGCATACACAGGACACACGCAGGACATATGTAGGACACAGGCAACGTGTGATGAACGAAATTGTCCACGTTTCGATACGGCGGCTGAAACCAGTACGTGTCGAACCCTGGATCCTCCGCTGAACGGCCTAATCGCATGACTAATTCCAGTCGTATTAAATACAATTAGGCCCTAATATTCAATAGATAACAACAATTTAGCAAGTGCAGCGATATATCTGTTTCCTGTTTTGTGCAACTGGTGTCCCGTCGCCATTTCACCAGCGACCTATTTAATTACTTCTGCCTGTTCACTTTCACCGTCGCGTATCAGTATCGCTGCGCGCCCGGCAATCAATCGATCGCTCGATCGATCACTCGCAGCGCGCGCGGGTATCGATGAATCAGACCAGCTGAACGTGCGCTATGGAAATGAGAGAGGCAGTTACCATGACGAGAGTGAACGGCGAGACGGCGCCGTGACTCCGCAGCCTCGCCATAACGCCAACAGCCCGAAGTTAGGTCGACGGCTCGGCACCGGCGAGGTCTCGGGTGAAGGCGAACGTTGCGTCACCGAAGCGAGTTCGATATGGTCAGTCGGTGCCTCCGTCTCACATCGCACCGCTCACGGGCTCGCCTGGTTCGTCGCTAGGTCGAGCGCGACGCACGTGGGTGTACTCGGCCTCTGATTCTGGCTGGAACTCCTACGTACGTGCGGCCGATTCGAACTTGTCCGAAGGCGCCGGGGCCGGGACATGAGCCTCGCTCCATCTCCACTTGCAGGAGTCGCGTCGTCAACGCCGATATCTGGGCCGGTGGTGACGTCTGCATCGGGCGACGAGCCTCGGACGGAGCGGTAAATGTGTAGGTGTGTTTGTCGTGCGTGGCGGACACCGTAGGACCACGGATGGGGTGCTCAAACGGGAGTCTGCTGCGGCCGGCGGAGCAGTTGGATGAGCGGCTGCCACTGAGCCGGGCAGACATCGTCGACATCCAGACCTTCTGGGAGCACGTGAAGCGTCGCTTCGAGGAGACGGCCAGGGAGAATCTACTTTGGTGAGTCCCGCCCGTGGTGTGATGTGATGTGATGTGATGTGATGTGATGTGATGTGATGTGATGTGATGTGATGTGATGTGATGTGATGTGATGTGATGTGATGTGATGGATGTGAAGTGATGTGACGTGACGTGACGTGACGTGACGTGACGTGACGTGACGTGACGTGGGACGGGACGACGTGACGTGACGTGACGTGACGTGACGTGACGTGACGTGACGTGACGTGACGTGACGTGACGTGACGTGACGTGACGTGACGTGACGTGACGTGACGTGACGTGACGTGACGTGACGTGACGTGACGTGACGTGACGTGACGTGACGTGACGTGACGTGACGTGACGTGACGACGTGACGTGACGTGACGGGACGGGACGGGACGGACGGGACGGGACGGGACGGGACGGGACGGGACGGGACGGGACGGGACGGGACGGGACGGGACGGGACGGGACGGGACGGGACGGGACGGGACGGGACGGGACGGGACGGGACGGGACGGGACGGGATGTCTGAGTTTTCGTGTCGATGGTCGTGAGTTTGTTTTGCGTCCTAGACAACGTTCTCGCTAGTGTTCTACCCCCTATCACCCACACCGCCACCACCATAACTACTTTCACCACAGCCACAACCTGAGTCACAACCTCTATCTCTTCTACCTCTGCTACAAACACTACTACGACCTTCCCACAACCACCACCATCCCCGTCACCACAATCCTACCGCCGCCGCTACCAGCAACAACATCATCACGGTCACAACCACCTGCTATCTCCATCGTACGACGTGACAGGCAATCAAGCTAATATCTACTTTCGCCGGCATCACTGTCATTACGCTTGCTGTCACTTAGTTACGTAGAGCGGTTTTATATAATTGCTTAATCAGTCTCGGCACACAATAATGTACTGGGATAACATTGCGCTTTCAGCATCTTCAACAATGTGCATAGAATTCCTGCGAGAAACATACGTGAGATGAAATTAATAATACAGTATGGATTAGACATGATTTTGTGTGTGTTATTGGCATGGAGCTTTCTGTTGTGGAAAACCATGATGTTTTTAAAGAGGTAAAGTGCACTAATTGACAGGGATTGACAGGGAGCTTTCTGTTGTTTAGAGACAACATACAATAACGAAGAAAGGACTGGTTATAGCCACTACAATGGCATAAATACAGCATCGCATCATCAGTTTTTGTTTCATGCTATATTTGTCATCGGTGTTGAAATACGACGCGAGAGATCCTGCGTGTAAGTGTGAGGGAAGTCGTACCAGGGAATGTATAAATAGTGGGTAAAAGGCGAAGACGAGCGACTACACGTGGAGAATTGTAGAAGGACATACGCCGTCACCGATGGCATGGGTCTGTAACTAGCACTAAAACTGATAATTCCACTTGATTATTATCTTTATATGGAAGTATTCGTTCTCGGTTGCGTGATGTATTATTTTTCTGTTGGGTTACGCATGCGTGTCGGTCGAATGAAAACAATGTTTAACCAGTGCACACTTCTTGTGTTACGTTCTGGTGATGAAACATTTACTACAACCAGAAAAGAAGGTCATAATATGACAGTTACTGTCAAACAACATCACCGATAGTCGCCAAGAAGGATAACGTTACATGTAACGATTCATGAGATATACTAAATAAATAGCAATGGTGCAATTAAGACCACCGAACCGGACTTGCAGAAGGTCGGGACTCCTGTCTAAGAACACGCGGCAACACACTCGGTGACAGAATTGGCTTCACTTGACAGGGTGGAAAGAAGACATTGGAGGTGGTGAGACCAACACCTCGAAAACCGAGGCCGACAATTGGCCGATGACAGTCTAGCCTGTAAGATAAATAATGAAGAACTTTCATCCTGCTGTGCCTCGAAATAGCATTATGTTTGTTAACAAATGAAAATGGTAAATTGTTTTAATTAATTTTTATATACCCGAATGCTATCGTCATATTAAAAATATGAATGTAATTAATTATAATTATTTTAAATAATATATATATATATATATATATATATATATATATATATATATATTTTATAATAATAATAATAATATGTATTATTTTAATAATTACGGCTGAATTACACATTCCTGATTTATTTTATTAATATATTACTATTATGATTTTATTAGTATTATTGAGAACTATATATTTTATCTAAAGCTTTATTTTATAATGTATATGCAAAAGTGTTGGATGATGATGGTCCTTTGAAAATCACGACTTGCCACGTGACAAGGTTCCTACGAGGAAACTAAGCTTTCACTTACTAAATAGACAGGTCGAAATATACTAAGTAACATCCCATTTTTTTACTCTTAATCATCAGTAGTAGTGCAACTTTACATTTATTAATAAAATGCACAGACATTCCTAAATACTAATCTCTTTGGAGGAAATGAACCATAAGTAGAATTATCTTTAATGTTATCACACATTAGATAATCAATAATTATGTTCCACGTAATACAGGATGTTGCCGCGGTGAATATATGCAGTCAGCACCCGTTCCATTTACGTCACGATTCAAAAGACAAATGTTCGCAATACAGGGTATTCAATAGGCCAAATCATTTAACGTCATGAAGATATTAAACATTCAAAGGTCGGTGTTATTAAATTGGACAAAAACAGTTCGTCGGCATGGTCACCAAAATTGAAAACGATTCCAGTTATTCACAACATAGCCAAATCATGTAATGTAAATTATTCATCACATGACTGGCAGCAAGATATTATTAAGTAATTGTGCACAGCGCTAGTTTAATCAATTATACATGATCAGTCTTCGTAGACCGTAGATAAGTAATTGCTGGTGTGACGACGTGTCACGTGATCGGTTGCGTCATTACAAAACTGATATTGGTAGGGGCGTATGGCTAAGCTAAGGTAAATAAGTAAACACAATGATATAGTTATGTCTAAAACTCCTAGTATGATCTGGTAGTTGCAGCCAAATGTCACATAAACATGACGCTATATGTCACATAAACATGTCAGAAGACGTACAGCATATTATTTTGCTATACGTCTTCTGACTTGTTCAATCACGTCTACGACCTTTGTCTTTTCTAGAACCCATAGGCTTGTTTTTCTGTCCCGATATGTTATGTTTAACATACTTCTTTCCATCTTTGTTTGTGCGACTGCTAGTTTGCTCTTTGCCTGGCTCGGTGTGTGTCCGTGTCTCCACGTCGTATGTCATTGCTTGAATTACGCATGCGCTGTAGACTTGTCTCTTCAAGCAGGTTCCATAATTACCTTTGAATCTGTCGAGGTGTTAGCCGAATGCTGTCTAGGCGTGATTCTTCTCTGAATCTCCTTGTTTTTGGTTTTTGACTCTGATGCTATATCGCTGTCCCATGTAGACGTAGCCTTCAACATTCCCTATCTTAGTGGTGTTGACATATATTGATGTGTCGTTTTCCATCATTACCTTTGCCTTCGACTTGTTCATCTTCAGACCATGAATTTCAGGTTGATCTCCTGCACTATGTGATGTAGTTCATGCGGTGTATTATAGCATATATGAGTATTTCCTGAGCTAAGCGAAGATGACTGAGATATTCGCCGTTTATCCTTAAGTCCCTAGTTTTCCTAGTCAATCTGCGATTTTGCCCTAAACAGCTTGGGTGATATGGTGTTTTACAGTGTACTCCTCTCCTAATGTTGATCTTGTTGCAACCTTTTTCTGTGCGGGTCGGCTGTCATCGCTAATGTTGATCTTGTTGCAACCTTTTTCTGTGCGGGTCGACTGTCATCGCTAATGTTGATCTTGTTGCAACCTTTTTCTGTGCGGGTCGGCTGTCATCGAGCTGTTGGCGTAGATGTCTTTCAGGAGTTCGATGTATACCTTTTCTATCCCTTGTTCTTGAAGCGAGGTCAGTGTTGCTTGTGTTTGCACTGAGGCGAAGGAATCTCGATGCAGACTGGGATATTGAATTCTTGGGATGAGGTCTGTCGTTGCGTACCTGCTTCTGAATCCAGCTTGCTCTCGTGGCTAGTTTTCGTTGAGTGTCTTCTCTAGCCTTTTCGTTGGTACTTTCTTGAATACGTTATAGACGTTTGATAACGGACATATCGGTTTCTACTTCTTGATATCTTTCTTGTTTCCTTGCTTGAAGATTATTACCGTCTTTTGTTTCCTTCCATTCTGTGGGTATTCGTCTTTCTGTCATAAATTTAGTGAACAGCTTATCAAGTCTTCAGAATATATTTGCAATTTGATATACCTCATCCACTACTACGAGTTGTCTTCCGCGAGTTCACGTTTCTACAATACGTTATCATGTCAAATAAAAACACTGAAGAAAATACTCATAGCTAGACGAAGAAACGACATATATCTTCGCGGCCTGCTCCTCTACCTTCCTAAACTCAGTATGTGAACTATAGATGGCTATACCGTTGTACCATTTC
>JAODUO010000336.1:62500-65000 GCA_025642075.2 Ridgeia piscesae
GGTATACCCTTTATTGAGACGACTATATTACGAATACCGTTTTGAAGATGAAACAACTTCATTTATTCCAACTTGCTTCATAGGCCATAAGCCGGGATGTTTATCAATACATGTTAGGAGGAATGTTCGTAGTGATGTTTGGCTAAGACTGCATGCCTAGAGATGGGACACATGTTATAGCACGCAGGTTGCTGTGTAGTCCATCTTAGTTATTACGCATATACATTTCAGGAGTACAAAAAGTGGATACAATATTGTTGACGTTTATCTTAGTAAATACATTACCATTATTCGATTACGTTTCAAGTACGTCTGCAAGTGTGACCTGAAAGAGATAGACATCGGTGCTGACAGGTCGTAAGGAGTCGCTACGGAACGGAACCAGTGGAGACAAGAGCAAGACGCGGGCCTTGCAAGTAGAGAGTTTCACACAACTTACATTTCATAGGAGAGCCCGGACGAAAGACAACCACATCTCTTCCCAGATTGGGACAACCTTCAACCTGTTCGGCCTATCACCCGTGGTGCCCCATCGATCGCTTGGTTACGTGACAGAGACAGAAGAAGAGTTCACAACATCGATATGGTCGCTCATTGCATAACAACCGATGAGCGGGGACAGTCCAGGAAGATTGTCGATACGTATAGGCACAAGTATTGGGATCAGGTGCACACGGAATACAGTGATGGACATATCATTAACATGCATGAAACAAAACATACCTAAGCATGCACTCTAAACACGATGTTCGCCACGCAACGTTCAATTTCCAATTATTTCAAAGAAGTATGTATTTGATGATGATGATGATGTTAATAATAATAATAATAATAATAACTACAACAATAATAATAATTATTATTATAATAATTATGATGATAATATAATAATAATAACAATAATAATAGTGATAATAAGGTATAGTTTGCGCCTAAATCCTAGGAACCCAGGCTTAAACACGCATCAAGGTAAAGGATTGATAAGTATCACGTGTGTTAAGCGTCATTTATTTTAACACACATTGTTGTCTATCAGTGCTTGAGATGATCAGACTCTGTCAGTTATGTTATGCAATAAGGAATTATGTTACTTTAGAAATAATCAATATAACACGAATTTGCGTTTTACGAAGGATTTAGAGAAATATTATGTCTCACATTCATCGAAGACAAGTTAGGGTGAATAAAGTCAAATGATCTGTTATGTAAATAGTAGCAATGTTATTAAAATGTAATTGATAGATAGGTTATATGAATATTAGACACAGTTATTAGAAAATGTGCACTCGTTGTGAACCAAGTGTTTCTTTGCCCACATGACGTCCAAAAGTTGTGTTTACTTTGCCAAATCCAGTTAGATCGTATATAAAAGTAAACGATTTATAGCAGTACAGCTGCACAATGAACGTACTCGATCTGAAATTAGTTAATTTCGCAAGAATTAAATAAACCTATTTGATGTACGATTACGCACGCTAATGAATGGAATTAATTTGCCGTGTATCGTTCTAAATGTGGTAACGGCCACACAGTGTTAAATAAATAAATCAAATGACATAATATATCATCCATAATTGCTTATAAGTGTACATCTTAATTGGATCTGGGCACCTATTTTAATTTGCCTACCTGAACTGCAATCTAATCACAATTCCCGTTGGAGTCGCTTCAGGCTCGTTTTGCAAGCCGCTGCACAACTCAACTTACCGTACCGGATCGCTGGAAAACATACTTTGCAAATTAAGACCATTTATTAATGGAACGACACGAGCTGCGGGCGGGCTACACACGCCGTGGCGTCCGTACACGGAGGACGCCGATTGTCCGTCGAGACCGCGGGAGGGCGCTGCCTGATACGACCGACTCAACAATGACATTAATATGCATTCTACGCTTAGCGCAACACGCTAATAGGCCTTAAATTATCGCCTGACGCCGCGTCGTCGGCAGAGTTTGCATGCTGTAGTTACTATAATGTGTATTGATGGTGACGATGATGATGATGATGACGACGTTGAGGATAGTGCTGTGGTTGTTATGATGATGACGATGATGGTGATGATGGTGATGATGATGATGATGATGATGATGATAATGATGGCGATGATGATGATGGGAATGATGATGATGATAGCGATGATGATAGCGATGATGATAATGGCGATAGCTCACCCGTTAATGATACCAATAACTAATTACAGTAGTAACATTTACATACTATATTACTCCACTACACCCTGCAACAGTATCCCTACCGACCTAAACGCTGACGAGATTTGGCAAATGCAGTGGTTTAATGACGCTGTCTCCGTCTTCTGCAGTTTCTTTAGGTACCGTCCTTACTTCCAAGTGCTCTTCCCCGCCCTGGCGAACCTTAAGGACGAGCAAGACATGCTACACTCCGGAGCGTTCGAGGCTCAGGCCGTCGCCATCTTCAACGTGTACGATTACGTCATCGATCACCTGGACCGAGACCTTGACGGCGTAATGTACAAACTGG
>JAODUO010000336.1:70000-210000 GCA_025642075.2 Ridgeia piscesae
GCGTCGCATCCAAATGCATCGATCCAATCGCTGGGTGCACTTTGTTATTCTGCTAACCAAGTTCTAATGCGGAATTGTAAATCGTTACGTCATTAATAAATCGCATACTTGTACAGTGCCGACATGAATATAGAGCAGATCGTACCCAATTAATTCATATGGAAAACACTTTATCAGCAAAATATGCATCTTACAATGTTGTTATTTTAGTATCCTTCGGAACAATCAATGATCGGTATAGTTCCATAAATCGGCTATGGTTTTCTCGATCTATGGTTTAACTGCAAACGAAATAATGTTATTCAATATGTAATCAAATTTTCCTATTATCGTTTTTAAAGACAAACCATAGCAACTCGTGCAGCGCCATTGTAGCAGGCAGCGACAGCGGCATTGTCTAAACAAGGGTGAATATGTCAGCTTAACGAAGTAAACCGATGGCATCGTGTTATTGATTTCTGTTAGTAATGCTAAACTGTTTGTTTATACAAAACAATAAAAAAATAAACAGTACAAAACATAAAATACAATTAAAACAATTATGAGGTACAAGTAAAATTAAAAAGGTCATGAAATGTTTTGAATAAGTGATAAAAATAATTTTAAAAAATAGAGTACAATACAAATATCACGTGTACAATTGGGACACCCAGTATTTGTATATAGACCTTCCAAAATGTATATCTGTGTGGAAGTAGCTAACAAAAGAGGTTTTTTTTAGACTAATGAAGACGACACAAAAGGCTAAATATGGATGAATGAATGCGCTCATTGAAAGATTTAATGTAGTTGGTGGCAAATATATAACTTTCACTACATCTTGATGGCAAGTACTATTCTGAGACTGTTATAGTGTGCGACGGTAATGCTTTTCAAACTCAGATTTTTGAATCTGCACCAAAGACTTTAAGTGCACATTGTGGAGCACAGTACGCTAAAGTAATTTTGGCAGGACCACAAAGACAAAAGTGTCCAGCTAAGACATTAGCTTGTGCATAAAGGCACATTTTTTTGTCTGGCAATATCGATTATGATCACACATTACACACTGTAAACACGGAATTCGATAACAAATACGTCTAGTTTTAGCAAAATACTCGTTTTCACCACGTGTACAATATAAACACAAGCAGAACCATGTGGAAACATTGTCACGTGTACCGTGTAAACAGAGACTGTCCACGTGGACACATTGGTCGAAAAATGCCCTGTGGCGGAAGCCGCCTGGCGAGTCAAAACGTGCGTCCCGGTATCATGAAATGCTTAGTGGCGACACCTGATGGATAATATTAAGAGGCCCTGTAGACCTCCGGATTATTAATAATTATTGCGATTTATTTATTTATGATTGTGATCATAGTGACATTACAATACAAAGTGTCAATACAAAATTAGAAAAACTATTACTTTTTTTGAGAAATAAAATAGGCATACCATTATAAATTATGGCATTTCGGGTAGCACTTGGAATAACAAATACAGCGAATACACAAGTCATGCTAGGCAGGTCCAAGCAAATGTTCACATTTAGCTTTTGTAAGATGCCTTAGAAACATCCAATCCTATGCTGTGTGTATTACCTCTTTACCTAAAGACAAGTCTACTCAAGCTCATGGAAAAAGTTCAGTTTCTGAAAAATAAGCATACACGCAGAATACATAATTCTGTATAACATGATATGTTGTAGTCATGCAAATGTTATTTTGATATGCTCGAATTTTAATATAAAATGAATAACATTGCCCACATATAACACACAGACATTGATCAGGGTTCACTTTCTACATCTGAAATATGTACCACCGATATACCTATACCCCAAATTTTCATGGGTAGAAAGAGTGGCCTAGCAGCGATGAAAAAATTCTGGACTTCACAAACTGACAAGATCTAATATATTCACACTTACACTGTACATAATGTAAACACAACGATCAGCATAAACTATATATATATATATATATATATATATATATATATATATATACGGTAACACACTTTGGATTGCTCTGGAAGCATTTTATTGCAGTCAAAAATTCTACATACGCATTACGTAACAACAAAGAATTTTTATTTGATCACATGACGTTCAGTATATTACAAAGAAACCCCACATAAATGTGTCTTGTAGATACACACGTACACCTACGCATGCACATAATTAGATACACACAAGTATATTATACACCTATACTATGCGTATTTTATACCAATGTCTATTTTGAATATAAATTATTATATTACAATATACCATAACTACTGGAAAATGTCTAAAAGAAATTCCGTTACTAGAACTTGACAATTAAATTACATATTTTATTTACAACTTAAGTTCTTGACATATCATGTAAATATGTGTTACAATTAACAAGTTATTTACAGATATTTTAATTATTGTTTCCTCCAGGTATGACTAGAATACAGTGAGGTACAAAATGTAAAACAATGCAACATTTTCACCCCTTCAAAATGCATAAATATTTACAGCATATTTAATTACTAGGTGCATACACCAGTCTACACTGTACATAGGATATGACCAAACAATTTCTGTTATTTAACAATTCAGATATATAACCACCCAGTACAAACAATTTATTAACACTGTTTTTTTCACACCATGTTATTCAAAGTATTGGTAACCTGGTGTATTATTTTAATAAATTGGACATAGTGGAAACACACATTATCATGAAATGTCTTTCATAGTTTCACTGCAATTAAAATTACTCAATACTGTAACACGTACAACAAGTTAATATTATGTCTCTTGCATACATTTAAAAATCAACAAACCATCACAGCAAACCCATTTCAAAGCATCAGTTTCTACTCCAGCATAATAAGACCAGAGTGAACAAATGTTACTGTTTCATTAACATGTTTAGATTACGTAACAGAATACTTATGTCATTTAACAAACAAACAAAATACCACTGGATGAAACACATCTTAGCATTTTACACTTCTCTGTCCCGGGTTTCACATAAAACACAATGCTCACATAGGGGAACATTTCTCCATGCATTGTTCAAAAGTTATCATCACCGATATTCTTCTCAACCCTCTGTGTCCGAGGGTGACGAGGACGCTGAACTCTTGTTGTGCTTCATTCTCTTTGCAGGCGGTGGCTAAACGACAGATCACAAAAACAACACATAATTTGGCCATAATGCAACTTAAACAAATACAGTGAAACCTCACAATTAAGATCACCTTTGGATCTGGGCAAGTGATTCTTTTTAAATGTTAAATTCTTTGTATGTATGCAATTTTTTATTAATCCTGTTAACATAGTTATTTTATATAATTCTACCCCTACATTTCATTCTAAAAGTGTTTTATTAATCACTTATATCCCAGATAACATTTTGAAAAAATTACTCCTTATACACAGAGTTAGGCTCCCCTCTATCTGTATAAGGCGTGGTAATGAATATTCAGTTCCATTCGTCAGACTTCAGTTTTATCAGACAAGTTCACTGTGTTTAAAGTCAATGATTACTACAAGTTGCTGACAAGAAAAGGTCGATCAGCGCCTAAGTATGTGTTTAGCTTAATCTCTTCCTCTTACAACTATCGTATTATTAGGAGCACCATAACATTATGCTGCAGGAATGTGGGGAATCCAGCATCACCTTGTATTTTAGCCCGCCTCTTTTATTGGGCGCATGTTTCAAACACTCTGCAATTTCCATTTCCACATCACAAATTCTTGCGTTGGGATGATTCGTCATGCAAGCTCCTAGAAGAAAAAGTGCACGAAAATGCTATGTAAAACCATGCTACGAAAATATTGCATTAAATACAACTGTCTTATCTTTTCTTGCAATAATGTACAGAAACACATTAATTTACTATTGTAACAAAGTTAGATGTTCTAACCGAATACACACATCTAACTGAATAAATGCACTGTACAACATAACACATTTAGTGACAAAGAACGGAGAAATATAATTGTGATTACAAACATCAGTTTCCTACAGTGAAACACGCAGACATCAACCCATAACGACAGCTCTGTGAAAGTCCCAAATGACTTGATGTCCATAGTTTTAAACTTGCCATAATGGACATATTGATCTGTCCTAATGATGTCGAATGTGGACAAGTTTTTACAGTGTATTTATTACAGCTCTTTCTAAAGACATGTCCTTTATGAAATGGCTTACTGATTATGACTCTGGCGACTGGTAGGTCAATGAATGCGATCTTGCCCTTCTTCCCCTTCAGACTGTAGCCCCCCCATAAGAAATTCGTTCCGATCTTCCTCAACATTCTGCGGACCGTGTCACCAACGTTGCGTCCCCCCAAAGAAATCAAGTAGCATTTCTGCAACACGGATAACGAGTAGTGTTTGTAAGACAACTGTACAAACATTGTCACCAGAAATACAATGTGCTTCTGTCCTGTTAAATACTTGAAAACTGTTTAGTGGTGACTTTATCATGACTTTTCCGACAAGACAGGATATTGCCCCCCCGTTTAACTAGCTGGACTTAATTTAATGTTTTTTATACATCGATACTTTAAATCAGTCTGTATCTAACTGCAATCACTAAACTCACTGCTTAGTATCTTTTACCCTAGGAAATCAACCCAGATTATAACAAAGCTTTTACATTGTTTTTGTTACTGTATAACACAGTAGTCCTCATTACTCATCTAGTGGCTTAGTTCAGTAATATAATTAGAATAACTGTGATGTATGCACTGTTGCGCCATCAAACAGATAAATAGTGAACGACAGAACGGAGACTACCGAGCCTGGGTGGCCTAGTTGTTGTTGTGTCAGATTACCCGAATAAACTGCGTTACTCCCTGCTCTATATTTTATCTTATGTCAAATTGGATTATAAATCGATTAATAATGATTGGCACTCCATAATGTACACAACTGCCTTATGTAAATTCACATGTTTACAATACAGAAGGCATATCAAATAACTAGTGTAGTGCATCTGTACAGCATATTTCAATGACTCTATTTTTGACCTTTTTCATATTTGATTTGAATGTTTGGCAAATGACTATTGGGCAAATGACCTATATGACCACCGGCACCCTACACAGACACCTCCCCTACTGATCAGGTTTCCACCACAACATTCCCTCTTCACTACAAACCTTCCCTCTTGTACATACAATGTACCTGGGTGGAAATGCTGACACTGCAGTGGAGACCTGGAGATTTCTGCACGAAACTTAAGCAGGATTTCTACCGTCAAGGATAACCTCACATACCAGTTGCTTCTTGAAGGTCTGGTCGGCCAGTCTTTCACAAAGCCTTCCCAGTTCTTCGTGTGTGCTTGCAGGGAGCACCTCGTCCAGCTCCTCGGCTGTTTTGTTGACGCCAATCAGGGACCTCAGCAACTGCAGCATT
Source organism: Ridgeia piscesae (assembly GCA_025642075.2). NCBI lineage: Eukaryota > Metazoa > Annelida > Polychaeta > Sabellida > Siboglinidae > Ridgeia > Ridgeia piscesae. The sequence continues at coordinate 75,387 of JAODUO010000336.1, forward strand.
TCTATTTGTGCCTCCTCCAAAGTTTGCAGACGCAACAACACACTGGTCTGAAAATCTGTCATGAAATAACTTATTTTTTATGTTTTGCAGACAAAGCAACTGTTGATTACACAAGTGGTGCCAGATTGTAAGAAAAGTTTGGCTGAATTTTTTTATACATTTTTTCAGCCACAGTCACTGATATGCAGATCAATTTTTTTTAAACCACATATTTCCGTCTACTTTAAAATGCATGCCTCGTGATGTCCATCATTTTGTTTTCAAATAGTTTTCTCCTGCATTTAAGTGGGTGTGAACAAAAATGACACCATCAAACTAAACTTGTCCAAACATACATCATTTCAGGGCTACTATAGTCTAACAGCGAATCTGTTATGACATGCCTAATCTGTTGCAGTCAGTTCATATAAACTGACTGTTTAAACAATCTCAATTTTCTTAGTATTACGTAAGACAATAGAATGCTAACTTTTGAGCACTATAAGTAAAAGGTATGTTCTTATATATCACAGTATCCAATCGTCAGGACTGCCTAATGGGTTCACACTTCGCTCCCCATGTCTTGTGCCAGTTCACTACTATAAGTATATCTCCTCCGAGGTGCTGTGTTCCTCTTGTCTCTAGGGCCGATTTTGTTTCAGCAACCTGAGTAAAATGTGTACCCCAACGTAGTATCCAGTTTATGGTAATTTACTCTGTGCTCACAATCATATGTGAGTAAACGAACTGAACAGCAACGATCGTGATCACAGACATAAACCCCCTTATGTAAATAAATCTAATCAACTGATCACTGTATAAATTTAATCTTCTTCTTTTTAATCTTAAATCATAAACCATAGATTGTGGTGATTTCTTCTGCATTAGAACGAGGTGGGCCACCTCACTGTTTTTCTAAGCCACCTTGCCCAAATTATACCACCTCGTAGATATTTCTTGTTATACACATGTCTGCATGCTGCTACCTTTGTAGTTATGTATTTGTTTCCTCTTTATATGCCAGGGAATAGGGTAAACACCCTTCAGAATGCAATATTTTAAAGTAGTTTTTAAAATAGTTCCGGTGGTAGATCCACACGGCGATGCATTGCACCTTCGATGCCTACTCAGACTCAGCTCATCCTACCACCTGTGTCCACCTTCAATGTCCACTCAGCTCATCCTACCACCTGTGTCCACCTTCAATGTCCACTCAGCTCATCCTACCACCTGTGTCCACCTTCAATGTCCACTCAGCTCATCCTACCACCTGTGTCCACCTTCAATGTCCACTCAGCTCATCCTACCACCTGTGTCCACCTTCAATGTCCACTCAGCTCATCCTACCAACTGTGTCCACCTTTAATGTCCACTCAGCTCATCCTACCACCTGTGTCCACCTTCAATGTCCACTCAGCTCATCCTACCAACTGTGTCCACCTTCAATGTCCACTCAGCTCATCCTACCACCTGTGTCCACCTTCAATGTCCACTCAGCTCATCCTACCACCTGTGTCCACCTTCAATGTCCACTCAGCTCATCCTACCACCTGTGTCCACCTTCAATGTCCACTCAGCTCATCCTACCACCTGTGTCCACCTTCAATGTCCACTCAGCTCATCCTACCACCTGTGTCCACCTTCAATGTCCACTCAGCTCATCCTACCAACTGTGTCCACCTTTAATGTCCACTCAGCTCATCCTACCACCTGTGTCCACCTTCAATGTCCACTCAGCTCATCCTACCACCTGTGTCCACCTTCAATGTCCACTCAGCTCATCCTACCACCTGTGTCCACCTTCAATGTCCACTCAGCTCATCCTATCACCTGTGTCCACCTTCAATGTCCACTCAGCTCATCCTACCAACTGTGTCCACCTTTAATGTCCACTCAGCTCATCCTACCACCTGTGTCCACCTTCAATGTCCACTCAGCTCATCCTACCACCTGTGTCCACCTTCAATGTCCACTCAGCTCATCCTACCAACTGTGTCCACCTTCAATGTCCACTCAGCTCATCCTACCAACTGTGTCCACCTTTAATGTCCACTCAGCTCATCCTACCAACTGTGTCCACCTTCAATGTCCACTCAGCTCATCCTACCAACTGTGTCCACCTTTAATGTCCACTCAGCTCATCCTACCAACTGTGTCCACCTTCAATGTCTCCTCAGCTCATCCTACCAACTGTGTCCACCTTTAATGTCCACTCAGCTCATCCTACCACTTGCGTCCACCTCGCCCATCATTTTACTCAGGGGAAACACTGCAGTGTTTCAAATGTCAAATCACATTCACAAGAGGGCGTTGCTATTGCGATCGCAATATTGAAATGATCTTTTGGTCTGTTGTTCCAAACATAGGTGTAAGCTAGTACATATTACTGAATGAATTAAAAGTAAACTTCACCCCAAAATACTAACTACGGGTATAACATCTAGGTTTTGTTACCTGTTAATGTGCCTTCCTCCCCAGTGACTTCTGAAGTCAAGATGATACCTTCCACTGCTCTTGAGTCTGAAGGGTTACTTGAGCTTTCATCAAACTTCTCTGACTTCACTTCGATGTGTGGCTCTGTTGTTCTTGCGTCCTTTTGGCGACATGTTTGGTAAGACGGCAGGAATCCTTCTGCTAGTGGGTCTTCGGACTTTATACGTGTCACACCTTTGTGGAGACCAGAACATTTCTGAATATTAATACCTCTTTATTAAGCATCCACTAACTAATAAGTTATTATGAGAAAAAAATCATAAAAGAATATATTTTGTAGTGTTTTTCTAGTTCATATTCATAATTTATGTTTACCTTGAAAGACCTGCCAGTAGTCACAGCTGTCTGTTAGGCGGCTGTCCTTTTTCTTATATCCTTCTTGTGATTCTACGTCTACTCTGGGGTCTCCAGTCTTTGTACACACTATGCCTTTGTGCAGACCGGAACAGAAATGAATATGTAATTACGATATAAAACAGGAGAAGGGTGTGATGTCTTTCATAGCAGAATTTATTTTAAATCATACTGGTACAGGCAGGTCAAACTAAATGTGATCAAGAAGGCATCGATGCTGCAAACAGAGGCTAAATGCATGAGACCACAGCGGTGAACTTGAACTGAATGAGGGACGTAGTGAGGAGGTATTTCTGGAATACCCGGTACGACAAATGAGGTACAGCAAGTTATGGGGATGAAGATTTTATCAGGCATTCCTGTCTCCCAATAGAAAGAGATCATATGGACGTCAGAACAATGTTCCTGAAAATCTGTTCAGATGTGTCAAAACAACCACGACAAATGAGGTACAGCAAGTTATGGGGATGAAGATTTTATCAGGCATTCCTGTCTCCCAATAGAAAGAGATCATATGGACGTCAGAACAATGTTCCTGAAAATCTGTTCAGATGTGTCAAAACAACCATTACTACTCTTTGTACAAGTAAACATCCCCTGACATATATATTACGTTTAATGTGCAGTGGCAATGATAACCTTGATCTGTGACTTTGTAGTAAGTCATAGAACTGTTTCTTTATGTATGGCTGAATCAGAGCTGCAAGAAGTACATTTCATTTATTTTATACTTGAGTAAAAGTAACTCTAGAAAAAGCTACTCAAGTAAAAGTATTTCTAGAAAAATTGACTTGAAGTACAAGTAAAAACTTGTACTTGAAGTAAACACAAAAGCACTTTTCTCCTGTAATTATCTAAAATTGCTAATGCAGCCAACTGTTGTGAATAAAACAAAATATTCACAATATCATTTAGCGTATATTTCTAGCAGATATAATTTGTTTAGGAATATGTTTTTCTCTGCATAATAAATAAATGTTTTAATAATGTGAAATATATTAGTATTACAGTGCAAACAGCCTACATCATATTTGATTAGTAACAGGGCTACAACCATTGTATTCATTAGTAGAAGATATACACATTATTATAGAGTTCTTAAAATTGTTATCATTTTGGACGTGTGAAGAATATTTTTCATTTGTGATCCAGGTATATCTGTGGTTACAACATTCCTTTCATAATAATTATGCCTTCATGTGTAATTGCAACATTTATTTAAAAAAGATTTATGTAAATATATATAAATAGTGATTTCACTCACTTACACACACTGATCTATATTACAGATAGATACAGATTATAAAGATCGGCAGGTTTTCTGTGTGCAATAATGGGGAACCCTCGATACACACCTAGCATGTGCCATTCACAAGGATCATCTAAAGTTAACAAACTGTGTCAACAACAGGCAAAACACAAGAAGATAGTAAGGCAGCTGTTTTTTCTTGTCTGGTGAAAGCAAGGATTTAAATAACCCTTGGCCATTGTTGTCCTGCAGTTCTGACACCTAGTCCAGGTTTAGCGCCAGACCCAAGATTGGAATTAACTCACTGGCTTCATCAAGTAACAAAAGAAATCCGGCCAGTCCAGGACATTTAAAATGCCTGTCTCCGCTTATCTGTTTTTTCTATTTGTTGTTCCCTCTGACATTTGTAAATAAATCTATGCTGACGGCAAACAGTGCCACACGTACTTCTGACACAGATCATTCGTGAAACTTTTTAGGAGCTTTGCAAATTTAACAAAGACATTATGAGTACTTTGTTACATTTAGAAAAAGTACACACATTTGTACTTCGTTACAAGTAAAAGTACTTCCAAAATGATGTACTTCATTACTCAAGAAAAGTTAAATTTTCTACTTAAGTAAAGTAACAAAGTAAATGTACATTATGGATCTGGGCTGAATCGAGTTAGCCTTCATACTGAATACCTTTAATTACATCGCATCTCTCCAATCTAATTGAAGCAACATGCCTACAGGTGAGAAACCCAGTCAGACTTACCATTCAGAGAGACACCCTCTGGGCTGATGTTTACTGGGGAGCACTGGGTTCCTTCTGGTGCAGCATTTAAGGATTCCAATCGATTCCATGTTGCGGTGCACTCATTTTCTTCAGATTTCATTGCAGAACTCGCTAAAAAATTACTATCAATTATTAAAATATTGATCAAATTAACTGTTTGGATTTTTTTATGTTTGCTGCAGTTTGCAACAATAATGATCAGTTTTAGTGTTGTTTGTGATGCATATATATCTCTACTTTTAAACTCTGTTGTTTCATAATTCCAAAGAAATTGTTGACTGTTCAGGTGAAATGTCGGTCTTGTTGCTGAATTACAAAATGTCTGAGCCAGACATGGGGTCAAATTCATACACATTTTGTTTATGTCATATGCAAATACTTTCTAAAGTATTTCAAATAATTTTCTAATTATCTTGACATCCTCTTGCTTTGCAAAATAAATGACAAACTAATTGTATAAGTTAAAATAATGTATTATTGAACGAGAGTATATGAAATATAACCATTAAATTTAAAATAAATTATATTAAAGAAACTTTTTTATAAGTATATTTAAATGCTAACGCAACTATTTTTTGCTCCAAATTTTCAAATGCAAATAATGGATCAATCAAATTTAAATACAAATATATTGGTCTGAGTCTCCAAACTGTAGTCAAATCCGACTCATTATTTCTTTGATTACTGGTACATGTATGGCCAACAAATGGCATGCAGCCAGTTGCTCTGATCTTGTTTTCCAACATTTACTGGCACTGGCGATTGTCCATGACACTACTTTAAATTTACAAATAAGATTTAATCATTACAAAAAGGAGGTGTTACCTGTTGGTTGTATATAATTATGCCTAGCTTTTAATTACTTTGATGGTAAAAATTAACTGTTGTTGTCGTATACAAAATAATTATTTAACACACAAAATACACCCCCCGGCAACAGTCTAAGTGCATGTATTAGTGAAAGTAAGTTTGGTCTTTATTATGCTTTTTTACAAAATAAGAAATTAAATAATATCAAAAAATGTATAATTTTTTATAAGCACAAAACTGTAAGGCAATCTAGCTTTAATCTGCATTAATACTAAGGTATGCATATCCCAGCTTGGGTAGTGCATTGTGAATATCCAAAATCTACATTAAGCTACCCGAATCCTAATGTGGGAAAACAGACAAATTAGGATGCAGATTAAGCAATGTGAATGCTCTGTTTGCCTTGTTGGCAGAGCTCAGTGTTGCCAACTCAGCAGTTTCCCCGCAGAATTGGGCTTGTTTTAGACCAGTTCCACGGGGGGGGGGAATCAGCAGTTGCGGGCTGCGTTTTTGTGCACATGCCGCTATTTTTGGGCTAGTTTCAAAAGTGGTGGTTTTACGTCATATGTTACATTAAGGGCCGTCATATTATATGTCTCATAATAAATACTGTGAACTACCAATTGAAAGCCTCCTATTGTTTTTCAATACAAATAAGGATAAAATAGGTCTCGGGTGCCAGGGGTCACTGCTGCTGATTGTATCAATACCAGCTCTTCTCTTCTCTTGTCTTAGATGCTGCTAGGGTTCAGCCAGCCAGTAGCAATTGCTTATGTTATAGTAGTACGGGCATGAAGCCCAGGGGATTGTGATGACAGAGAAGGGATAAAATGCAATAGACCCCAGAACTACCATTTTTCGTTGTCATATAGCTCATAATGTTTATTTTTCCCAACACAACAATACTATTCTTATTATGTTAGAAAAAAAGAATATACCGAAGATAAATCTTATGATTCTATACCCCTGTACAAAATTTAGAAACAAACAGATTACACAATTTCTCAGAAAGTGCATGCAGCACAAAGATCACTAATAAAACTTGTAAAACAGATATTATATTTACGTGCAGTACGTTATAATAAATCATACATTCACTAATTTTCACTTGTAGATTCCATAATCCAGTTAGTGCATGGTCATTTTTCATATAAATTTGTCAAAAAAAATTATATATAATAGGCACCATTAACTAACGCAATTATGCGCAGCAACCATGTGGGGCAGTGTAGAGCATTTATGTGATGACGTAGAGGGCCATTTGTGGGGAATTTAATGACGTTATGATGTACAATGTCTAAGCAAGCCATTATAACATATAGTTCACTGTAGAACAGTAGGTGGCACTCAACTGCAAGGAATGATGGAATCATACACTCACCATTAGGTAAATACTTTGTACGTGATGTAGTTGAAATGCATTTCCCTCAGTAGGGATGTGTAATTGGCAACTTTTAAAATGTATCATTTAATAATTTTCAAAATTTTATTTTGATCTGGCAACTCTGGCAGTGGCCAGTGCTGCTGCATTGCTGCATCGTGTCAAGCTTGATCTTTCACGGATATGGGCTTTTATGGCAACATATTGATAGCTACTCGACTTCCACTCTCGCCAAACAAATGTATAAGTACAAATGATGCCACCAATTGTGTGTATGTGAACAGAACCAACTTAGCTGACCGGCATCGTAATTTGGTTGAATTTTATAATTACATGTGAACAGGGCTAGGGTCTAGCCTAGGGCTAGGGCCTAGGCTAAGTAGTGAGTTGTTTTAGAATGACGTCCACATTCTTAAAGATTATTGCCATATCAGCACAACTTTGGGTACACATCTGCCTGTATCTTCATTTAAACATACACACAAACACATACAGTGACAATAGACTAAAACAGACGCTAAAGGCCTAAGTAAGGTCAAGTCAGAGACAGAGAGACACCAACTAAAAACGCGCGAAAGTGGGCGATATTATGGAAATTGTGTAAACATTAAAATCAATTTAGGGCAGTAGATATGCTTTAGAAACATTAGTTAGTAATCACGATACTATCATTGTAATTAAAGCACGGGTATACCTTTGTTTCCTAAATTACCTGTAAAAATTCACGACTAATGACTTCTAACCGAAAGCTGAACGACGCTGCTGCAGGCACTGATGCACCAATAACCCACAAGAGGGCGTTACCAATACGGACTAGCTAATCGCAGAGCAGCTCTGCGAATAAGGTCCGGATACGACATGGCATTTGATGTATTCCATTTCTTGACTAGCTACATTCAGAGGCATCGATCCAGTTTAAAAAGTGTGGGGGGACGGGGGACCAATTTATATACATATACATATACATATACATATACATATACATATACATATACATATACATATACATATACATATACATATACATATACATATACATATACATATACTATAATATACATATATATATATATATATATATATATATATATATATATATATATATATATATATATGCGTGTGCGTGTGCGTGTGCGTGTGCGTGTGCGTGTGCGTGTGCGTGTGCGTGTGCGTGTGCGTGTGCGTGTGCGTGTGCGTGTGCGTGTGCGTGTGCGTGTGCGTGTGCGTGTGCGTGCATAGCCATTTCTTCATTTCCCATACTTTCCACGGGACCGGCCGGCTCATTTTGACTTACTCAAAAAAATTCTTTACGTACGGGTGGCTGGCAACATACCATGCATATTAATTAAGCATTATTATTAGGGCTACTTGATCCTACTTTGAATGCTATTACGTTCGCATTAAGTATTTAGCATCATTCATTATACTGATGATGTGATAGTAGTAATATTAGTAGTAGTAGTGTTCTAGTGGTAGGTAATGTTATAATATTTTCATTATTATTGTAATTTACTCGTAATAATATTTTATTAGGAATACTTTTTGGGTTCACAAATTTCACATATGATTCTGCTGATTAGAATAATTAGAATATGTGAATTTAGGCCATTAATTCTATAAAACAGTAGGTTTACACTAAAACTTTACATTTTAACTCTGAAACAGATCTATTATAAGTACTGTTTAAATTTACTGAAAATTACCTTGATATTGTATGTATGTATATGGGTGCAAGTATGTGTACCGTAGTTATAGTATTCTGTTATTATTTATTAGTATTTTGATTTTTTAGACTTATTTAAGTATTTAGCATCATCCGTGATACGATGATGATATTTATATATTTTATATATATTTAGTTTACTTTTATAATAATTAATATGTCCATAAAGTATTATGTTCTGGTGGTCCTCGGTATAAGCCCTCAGGGGTTTCTAGAGGATCTCCACGATTACATTTTATCCTCATATGTATGTTTGTGCAATTGTTTGTATGTTGTGACCGAAATAAAGCTCAATTCAATTCAATATAATAAAGATAAACCTACGTGACAATAGGGCGTGCAAGTCTCGCGCGCGAAAACGAGGCTGGGGGCAGTTGGGGGCAGGAGGTCCATATACTCCATGTTAACATATAGGACTTTGTTTTGTTTTGGTCGTAATAATCGAACTGTCCCGAAATAGCGTATTTCAGTTATTTTGTCCGAAGGATTATTACAAGCAAACGCAGTGGAACATTTTGCCGGTGACAATGATCACGGAAATCACGAGTTTTAATCGATTATTATGGTGGTTGTCATGGCAATAGCGGCAAGTACTTGTGTTTGGCGATCTTGACTAATAATGAAGAGTGCCAGTTTTCGCGCAGTACAACCTGTTTGGGCCAAACGTATACATATGTTATGATTATGTGCATTTAGACAACTTGTCAGATATAAGTGCTTATCGAAACCACAACGTACAGCAATGTAAAACGCAAATCCCGTAAAAGACACATACAGCCTAGCATCGTGTCGATTATCTGCACTACGTAAATCGCTATATGTCTATGATAGTGTGGTAAACTCAATATTAAATCGGACATTTAAGATAAGAAACGTATAACACAATATATTTATGAATTGATTTTCCTAGTATTCATCAGTCGGAAGCTACAACTGTCATCCATCGTTAGAATATTATGCTAGTGTCCAGTCCCCAATTAGTCTCGCTTAGTCCCCAATAAGCTCCAGTCGCGCGGAGTCAAGCCATGTACCGTGACCCACTATAAGGCTAGAACCACGGACTTATATGCACTTATGTGCATATAAGTCCGTGGCTAGAACACAGTCGACTACTAGGGTCACGCCGGATTGGGGATCAATTCGCGTGAACGAACACTCGCTAAAAAGGTACTGCCTTTCGTCGCTAGGCAGTTCCTTTTTCAGGTTGAACACTCGGTAAAGTGCCTGCATGACAAATGTGCAAAAAACAATCTAACTGCTGAACGTCGGTCACGCGTTTTGACGCTGTGGCGGTGCATATTGACCAATCAGGAGCGCGCCTGCTGGTTGTAACGCGCGTGAGCTACCTGTACGAAGGTCTGTGTGCGCTCGTATTCGGCGCAAGCACAGTTGGACAAACTCTGGTGTGAGTGTTAGCAATATGAAGCAGGCAGATCTGACATTTGTGTGTTGTTGCTTCCTGCTGCTAACTGGCTACCTGTATTACGTGGCACGACGACAGGTACGTACCAACACATGCAGTGTTTCCCCTACTATATGATGAGAGTGGTGGACCACCTCACTATTTTTCTAAGCCACTCCGCTGTAAATGTGCCAAAACTGCAACCTCGTAGTTATTTCTTGCTATAATTTTTTACATGCTGGTACCTTGTAATTGTGTATTTGTTATTCTCTCTATTTCCCAGGGAATAGGTTAAACACCCTTCAGAATGCACCGTTTTTTTAGAGGTAATTTTCTAAAATAGATCTGTGTTGCCATGACCCAGATCCACGTAGTGTCGCATCATGCTTTCGGTGCTCGCTCAACCCATTCTACCATAGCACAATCATTTTACCCAGGGGAAACACTGTGTATACATGAATCGCCAAGTAGTGGCGTGGAATAGAGAGTAAACAATTGAACTTTATTTAAGGTGTGAACGCGCCTCCTCGTGTATAATAAATACATGGTAACGTTACCCTTGACGACAACATTTCTCATACACATGCGTTGCCACCAGAGCAACAGGAAGTCAACAGGTATACGACAGATCAATAGTCCATTAGAATGTGAAGCCCGAAAAAATATATGGTTATTGTATAACATGTTCAGTTATTTATTACTATTTCAGTAGCGATGTCACAATAGAGAAGACTTTTTAGTTACTGTATACCGCAAAATGCAGGTTACGGTGACGGGAATATATCGTTTTGTTTCAATGTATTCAACGAGCTTCCTGACATAGACACGCAATGTACAAAGTCGACCATGCGTCCTTTCCGCAGTAGGCATTGATTTTATCACGTCAAACAGATTGCTATCATACTGATGTGATTTACTCGGTAAATAACTAACACATGAATCGTGCCGGTGACTGCACAAACAATCATTGTTTGCGGACATAGTATGTTTTATTTAGACTGTGTCCTTTACCAGTTAATAATATAATAATAATAATATTTATTTTGTATAGCGGCACATCCATAATCGTTCGTGGCGCCTCACAACATATTACAATTTAAACGACATAAAAAGATATATGTATACAATAAGACAAATACTAGTGTTTTAAAATAAATGTAACAAATATGTATATAAATAAATAAAATTAGTACGATATTAAATAGCGTAGCACTTTTAAATAAATTAATTAATTACGTATTAGTCATAAAAAAACATAATAACCGGTCTAGTGTATAATTATATTACAATTATACTGATAACTGACGGTATAGGTATAATTTATTAGTAATAAATAGTTTAGTATATGTTAAAACTTTTATAATAATAATAATTACGTAACAATAATGCCAATAAATAAGTGTATTGATATTATTACCAAATAATCTAGTAAAACAAAATTATATAATGTTCATGTCGAATTACACTAATATGCAATACGACAAAAATGTGTCTTCAGTAAACGTTTGAAGCTGGTGAGATTGTCACAAGTCTTAATGACCGTTGATAATTATTGTTCCATATGGACGCAGTAGCTAAATGCGCGAGAACCGAGGGACGTGTGAGCGGACGCGAAAATAAAATTTTATGTGCCACACAATTGTTTAGTGGAAGGTCAATGTGTAGTGTGTGTAATTTGTGTACCTAAAAATGTTCGGTTTTTAATGCACTGTTTTACACGGAAAATAAAATAATGTAATCTTGAGTAGGGCCTACTGCATTACGCAATTACTTCGACTTGTAAGCACGCATATTTAAGCGTATGTTCGTGCAAGCGGGACTTTTATATGCCTGTCTGACGGAAGTTACTGCAATGCTAAGTTACGTGGGTGGGCAGGTTTGAAATGCATTCTTGGAGTAGACTCACATTTCTGTTGCCATGTAAGATGTCCAAAACAAGTTACGATTCTGGGGCCAGTTTTATTAAGCCTACATAGCAGCTATGTATGCTTGCGTAGTGGCGTGTAAACAGTTCTAAGTACTCGGCACAATTACAGTGGTCTATTGAATGACCCCACACGACACTTGCTGGCACGCAACTGGCTGATCACGACCAGTGATCTACATATTTGCACGACTCGCAAGCACGACGTCGTCAGCCGTGCGTGACGGTGTAGCGCTTAAATGTTTCCCGCGTTATAAACGTTCCGATTGCCGTTTCTGCGCATGCGCGATAAATGTAAACTCATCAATGTGCAGCGAAAGGACAATGCATTTATGGTGTACATACTATGGGTTGTTCGTTAGGATGTACATAACCTCTCAGCAAAGTTATTTGTCGCAAATTAATACGAGGCAAACAGGTTTAGAGACATGGATTTTGCCGTGTCGGGGTGCGGAAAAACTTGGTCAGAGACAACGGAGGAAGGGTTTACGTTCCAATGTTTAGGGTGTTGGAAAGTGGACTGTCTGACAGCAGAGTTAGCTAGGCTAACGGAGATTGTGAAGGGGATGGAGTGTGGTGGGAGGGTGATTGCAAGGAAAACAAATGGAGAAAGAACAACAGGAAACATGACATGCAGGAAGGTGACAGGGGAGAAAGTGACAGTAGAGAAGGAGGGAGGGACAAGGGGACAGGATATGAGAGAAGTAGATGCGACAGGAGGAAAGACGAATGGAAGAAAGGAAGTGACAGTAGACGTGACCAAACGGAAGTCAATAACAAGGACGATGACAGGAAGAAAAGAGACAGGAAAGAAAGGAACAACAGAGAAAGCGGCAGGGGGGGAAAGTCAGCAACCAGGGAGATGCAAAACGGAGGAGCTACTCTGATCGAGGGGGCATTGAGAACAGAAAGGGTATTTATGGAAGATCCATTTTGCGAAAGACACAGGATATTAAGCAAAGGAGAAGACGTTGTTGTTTGTCTTCCGGGGGCTAGGATAGAGCATGTGACTGAACGGGTAGAGAACGTATTGGGGCATGGCCAAGGGGGGTCTATATTGGTACACGTAGGGACGAACAATGCAGACAGGGATGGAACAACCAGGATAGTAAAGAGATACAGAGAGTTGGTAGAGACACTGAAGAAGACAAGAGTTGAACAGATCATACTATCAGGAATCTTGCCAGTGGTGAGGGGAAGGGAAGTATAGAAACTGCAAGAGGATGGCAATTAACGCATTACTAGAGCAGATGTGTGAAGAAGAAGGAGTTGGATTTGTAGATTTGTGGGGATATTTTGTTGGGAAAGAAGATATGTATATGACAGATGGCCTCCATTTAAGCGGAAAGGGCGCAGCAGTGTTCTCCGAGAACCTGCTTCGATCGATGGACAATGGAACAGGTTGCAACTTTTAAAACTAGTTTCGCAGGGGGGGATACACAGAGAAGCCAAATATTAGAGGCATAGATAAAGATAGCAAAAAGAAATCAGCAAAGAACAGCCTGGAAAGCCCTACGGAATTTGGTTATAAATGTGTTTGTTTAAATGCAAGGAGCATAGTAAGCAAAAGAAATAAACAAAATGCAGGAATCTGCAGCTTCTTTCGTAGGCGATAAGCATCAAGCAGGCGAGGGGTGAAAGTGAAACACAAATTTCATAATTTATAATGTGCTTTATGGCTAGAACCTACTAATATCAACACAAGGATGCAATCTGATATAGCCCGGCAGCGCTTACATTTTTCCGATCGTTATAAACTTTCCGATTGACGTTTCTGCGCATGCGCGGTAAATGTAAAATCACCAATGTGCAGCGAAACGACAAAGCATTTTTGGTATAAATGCCACGAGTTAACTCTCCTGTGATGATTATTGTGAAGAGTTGCTTAAAATGTCGTTCAATACAATACAATACTATATATATATATATATATATATATATATATATATATATATATATATATATATAACACACACACACACACACACACACACACACACACACACACACACACACACACACACACACACACACACACACACATACATACTATTTCATTTTAACACTAAACACTAACACTGGACCAGTTCAAAACACTACCGTGTCAAATTTAAGTGAAACAATGGCTTGGATACTGACTGAGATTAACCTAAAAATTAGTGAGATGCATAGACTCATAATCAAAAACCGACACACCAGATTTCATAAAAATCGAAGACGGTCACGTACATTTCACCATTTTTGATTGATTTGACATGGAATGCCCCTACACAAAAACTGACAAATGACCAAATAACCATGTTGAGGGATGGAATTCCAAGTTTGCGAAAGTGGTGAGGAAACATAATTTTTGGGATAAAGGCAATTCTGTACTCAGTACAATTAACGTAGTTGTCTTTTGAGAAACAATGTTTTGCACAAGTGTTTTATGGTATATTCTCCATTTCAAATAACTGACAGGTACATTTATATATCATTCTTATAACTTTTAAAATGTGTTCTTCAATAATACATTTCATATAGGAATCTTACAGTAATCTGAAATAGTTAATGTTCCCTCTTGCTGTCCCCTCCTGAATTGTGTAATTAAATAAATAGCTATAACGTGACTAGTTTGCCTGTGAAGCTTAACAGTAGCTATAATGGGAAAACACTGTAGCTATAATGGGAAGTAGCTATAACGGGAAGTAGCTATAACGGACCTAGACCTTCAGCACCTATTTCACACAAGACAGTAGGATATGCCACTTCCCATTCATCCACTGATTAATTGGTGGCTAAAGTTTGACCAGGAGCTTCATTGTTCAACTGTTCTTGCACAGTAATACTCCCAACCATCTTTAAAATATCCTTTGCAGCATCACATAAATATATGATGCTCAATTCCTTTTCACTCGTTTCCAGTTCAGTTCAAAATCTTTCAATTTCAATCATTTTGTTCTAACCAATCTTTCAATTCCAGCTCCAATTCCGGAATTGAATTGGAATTGAATTTTTTAATTGACCCCAGCCGTAGAATGTTCATGTCGTAACCATCTATCTGAACCAACAGTTTGGTTCTCCAGCCATTTTAGACCACTGCTCCTAATGCAAGTCTACCAGACATGCGGTCAAATAGATTTGTATTTGAAAGTATAAACTACATTTTAATTATTTGTATTTGATATTTAATTTAGTAACTACAAGTTTTTGTATTTAAATTCTTTCCTGGAATATTTAATATTTCAAATATTTTTTTCTCAAATACCTTTTTCAAATACATAGGACAGTTATTAATAAATTGCAATTCAAAATTAAATTATTCTAATGACAATAAATGATATGTCTCAAACTCTCAATATATAATTTTCTTTTACCTATACTACTGTATGGTAATACATCCTGAAAGTGGAAAGTGTTTGAAAAGTATTTACAAAGTATTTGACATACTTTCCAATGTATTTCTATTTAAATACATTGTATTTAAAAGTATTTGTATTTGAATCCCCAAGAAAAGTATTTGTATTCAAATACATTTCGATGTAATAATATTATATTTTTTTCTCTGCCACAGTGGTTAACTGATATTATTGGTCATGTGTTGCAGCCACCAGATGCACCAACAGGTGGAGCCACAAGTCGCATGGTTGCCCATACCCATGCCTTAACCCAGAGTACACCGACATCAACCACCAAAAACAATGCGAACAACCTGAAAGCACCCTCTGGTGACAAACTACGGGATGAGGTGACCATCGTCACTGCTTATATGAACATCGGAAAATTCCAAAAGGGCGAGGGCAGTAATACTTTCACCCCTGACCTCTACCACGTTTGGATGCGCATTTTCCGCCAGATACAGAACCCTCTTATTGTATACCTTGAACGCAATGAAGACATTGACTACTTTCATAAGCTGCGCGAGGATCTCCCAAAAAACCTCACAATAACGGTGAAGGTGTCGCGAGACCATCTCTGGGCGTTCGGACTACGCAAACGTATTGCCGCAATCTACTCACAGCCGAACTATCCGAAATTTCACCCAAACACAGTAATTCCAGACTATTCGTGTGTGATGCACGCAAAGTATGAGTTCATGCAGAATGCGACCAAGTCAAACCCATTCAGAACACGCTACTTTGCATGGCTTGACATCGGTCTGTTCCGAGACATAGTAACAAAGAGTGAACCACTAAAGCTGCACCTACCACCACATTTTGATCACACTAGAGTTGCATACACAGAGGTATACGATCGCGATACGAAGATGTCAGAACGCTCTATATTTCATGAAAACCAGGTTTGGGTTTGCGGAGCGTATTTTATCGCAGGGAACTCGGTGATGCAGCGTTGGACGGCGGAGTACATGCGAGCGACAGAACGGTTTCTGAGTAGCAACCTGATGAACACCGACCAACAGATCTTGTATGCTATGTTTAGTAACCGAAACTCGTCCAACACTATACAGACTTATAAAGGAACTGGAAAATATAATGATTGGTTCCACTTAGGCTACCTGTGTGCCGAGTGAAACGTAAATATGACTCGACGTTGGGCTGCCAACCAACAATACAGTTTGAAGTGAGACAGAAATCGACCGTTTTTATATCTGAAACGAGACTTGTAACGAATGGGTTTATTTAATTATTATTTTGTATCGTGACAGTGCACACCTTTTGGTGTTTGCCTTCCACAAGGTGGCAGCACCCATAACGATATGAAAATGTAATATTTTAGTTATTTCATCTTTAGTCATACTATTATACTTACTGAGGTAAATCAAGTAACTTGATACATTTTATACAATTTATACATTTTAAAAGAATTACATTTGTAACGACATCTGCCATGTAACAGTGGTCACTGACTCACTGGTCACTGGTCACGTCAGATGTAGTCAGCCTCTTAACTTCTGACTTGAGCTGATAAGGTCACCTCGAAGCTGGTGAGTGTCACATAATTTATTAATCAAAATTATGTTCTATTGTTACAGAATTGCTATGATATGTACTGTGAAAGAATTGTGAATAAGTTGATATAAGTTTAATGAATTGTTTTAGTTAATGTTGGGAGTTAACACTAGTTTTATGGTCAAGACTATGATGTGACCTCAACTGGCCACTGTCACTGTGTCCTTAAATATGTGCCAGGCAGCCTCCACTAATGGGACTCTATAATGGCTGGTGATTAGTAGAAAGATACTTTATTGATGTGTTCAGAACATTGAAACATTATAATTACTATTTAGTCACCGTAAGAGTATATAATAATAATAATAATAACTTTATTTTGACACCATCAAATCCGGGACGGCTGTCCCGTTCACGGGTGTGTACATACATGTAAATTTGCGTATACTGATTAAAATAATGGTGACAGTAATAATGATAATAATATAAATTAATGAGACACTATGATAAAAAACCGTGTAAAATTGGCTATGTATAAATTATATAATTCTTTAAAAAACGAATATTAAACATAGACATTACAGACAAAACATTAGAACCCGCTATACTGCACTGATAGTAATAAAATAAATAAGATAAATAATATATGTATACATCGTAGTAATAAATTAGCTAAAATATAATGTTAGTTGTGTGAAACGAGTTATGTGGAAAATAAAAGTGTCTTTAATTGCTTCTTGAACTGTGTAATGTTGCTGTTGTCACGTATGTTCCTTGGAAGTTTGTTCCACAGAGTGGGTCCTGCACAGGCAAATGCATGGCGGCCGACACGTTCCAGGTTGACTCTGGGCACCACTAGCAGTAACCCGCCTGCAGAGCGCAGCGAACGGGGAGGTGTGTGGCGGCGTAGCACTGCCGCAAGATACTCCGGCGTGCCATTGTATATGGCCCTGTGCACAAGTACAAGTAGTTTAAAATCGATTCGCTTTCTGACAGGCAACCAGTGTAACTGCCGCAGTATTGTTGTCATGGACTGCCGGTCGCCCCGCCGAATATATCATCATACGCCCAGCTGTGTTAATGACTCAGGGTAACATAGTAACATACACAGTAGTTTGCTTGGGTTTAGTAGATTACGGATAAATTGCTCTTTATAATTACACTGTAACATTACTTATACAATTAGATGAGTTAATTAAAGCTTTATCTTCTAATGTGGATCCAACATATAATTATGCTCTATTGCAAACATTATGTATCTAGCAAAGTTGCTTGTAGAAACACATCAACAGAATGTTTGTATGTTGGTTTTATGATCACAACATATCAGGATGAAGTGACGTACACACTCACGCAGTGGTGTAGCTGTGGTGGGGTAAGCGTCAATGAAGACTGTTTTGCATCATTTATCATTATACCTTTTGTTTAGTAATGTTAGTATGTAAAACAATCTCAATACAGGTATATCGTTAGTAAAATTATTAGGTGTTATATGCATATAATTGGCTGTATTTGTTGTAAACAAATGTGAATGTCTTTCCCTTGTTGAAACAATGATGCTTGTGATATATGTATTTGTAGCTACCGGTGTTGGTAATATGTCAGTATATATGCAAGAGCGAATGTATTTCACTTGCTAATGTATCTGTATAAAATATGTTATCTAATTGATGATTGTTATATGTATTTAGTATTTTTATTTTCTTTGTTGTAGGACTTACTTACTTTTAGGGACTTACGTACCTTTAGGGACTTACTTAGTGAACCTCCCTTTCACGACATCCAATCACCTAAATTGAATTGCCTGTATAAAAAAAATAGTTTTACAGGCAATTTAGGTGATTGGGTTTTGCAATCGTTGTGTGTGTGTGTGTGTGTGTGTGTGTGTGTGTGTGTGTGTGTGTGTGTGTGTGTGTGTGTGTGTGTGTGTGTGTGTGTGTGTGTGTGTGTGTGTGTGTGTGTGTGTGTGTGTGTGTGTGTGTGTGTGTGTGTGTGTGTGTGTGTGTGTGTGTGTGTGTGTGTGTGTGTGTGTGTGTGTGTGTGTGTGTGTGTGTGTGTGTGTGTGTGTGTGTGTGTGTGTGTGTGTATTGAACAAAATCAATCAATCAATTCTGACAAATTATTTCTAATTGAATTCGTTTTGGGCTATATATTGTCAGACCACTGTGTGCGCTAAACATAAAAGTATATTTTTTTGCATTGTAGATTAAGTATGTTAAAAAGTGTGTTGCGTGTATTGATGTAACGTGGGGATGATTACAGATATTTGTCTTTTTAATCAGTGCCCCTTGGTTTGGGGTATCTAAAAATAGTGAAGATAATTTTGAACTTGAATATAAATATTATGGTGCGCGATGGTGGAGTATTTCCAGAGTGCCCTAAACGGCTAAACTATTAATTATGTGAATGTTGTGTTGACATGTTATCCATTGAGACAATGCGGGACTGCCGTTACGTGACGTGCATTGTTTCTGCGTGACAACCAGTTGAACGTTCGACGTCGAACTCGAAGTACGCGGACATGTTATATCGCGGCTTCTAGATGTGGACCCAGAAATTTTTTCTCCAGCTGAACGCACGGGCGTCGATCGGTGGGGGACGGGATGGACGCGTCCCCCCCACTTTTCAGCGTGGGGTGGACAGCATAGGAATTGTTCCCCCCACTTTTCAGCTCAGAAAAATTGCGAGGCATATAGCCTGACTCACCACTCCTCTCTCTCAAAAGCCGCTACACAGCACTAACTAGTCTATACACTCGCGATATGAAGTTCCGACCATGCACCCATTAGAAAATCGACTAGATAAATTGCTTGGCTGGCCACACCGCGCAACTTGATCTTACTTTAGTAAATAACCATGCCACTCCTCTCTCTTAAAAGCCGCTACATAGGACTAGTAGCTAGACAATAAACTCGCGATATGAAGTTCCGACCACCCATTAGAAAATCGACTGGCCACAGCGCGCAACTTGATCTTGCTTCAGTAAATAATCATCATGCCGGTGTAGCACTTTCATTTTTCCGGCGTTATAAACATTCCGATTGACATTTCTGCGCATGCGCGATAAATGTAAAATCATTAATGTGCAGCGAAAGGAAAATGTATTTATGGTATACATATTACGGGTTGTTCGTTAGGATATACATAAAGTTATTTGTAGCAAATTAACACGAGGCAAACAAGTTTTGAAGCATGTTTTGACAGCAAACGTGACCATAGTGGGCCATAATCCGTGACGGTGATTTAAACAAATGTAAGACGTTATTGTATTGAACGACATTTTAAGCAACTCTTCACAGGAATCATCACAGGCAGTTGACGAACAGCCCGTGGCATTCATACCAAAAATGCTTTGTCGTTTCGTTGTACATGTTATATTTATCGCGCATGCGCAGAAACGTCAATCGGAAAGTTTATAACGACCGGGAAAATGTAAGCGCGACACCGGGCTGAGTCGCTGCCGTGCTCTATCAGTTTGCATCCTTGTGTTAATATTATTAGTAGGTTCTAACCATCAAGCACATTAAAAATTATGAAATTTGTGTTTCACATTCACCCCTTGCCCGCTTGATGCTTATCGCCTACGACCGAAGCGGCGGATTCCTGCACTTTGTGTAACTTATTCCTGTATGGGTGATGACACAACACAACATTCACATAATTAATAGTTTAGCCGTTTAGGGCACTCTGGAAATACTCCACCATCGCGCACCATAATATTTAAATTCAAGTTCAAAATTATCTTCACTATTTTTAGATACCCCAAACCAAGGGGCACTGATTAAAAAGACAAATATCTGTAATCATCACCACGTTACATCAATACACGCAACAAACTTTTTAACATACTTAATCTACAATGCAAAAAATATACTTTTATGTTTAGCGCACACAGTGGTCTGACAATATATAGCCCAAAACCAATTCAATTAGAAATAATTTGTCAGAAGTGATTGATTTTATTCAATACACACACACACACACACACACCCACACACACACACACACACACACACACACACACACACACACACACACACACACACACACACACACACACACACACACACACACACACACACACACGCACACACACACAAACACACACACACACACACACAACAATATATATATATATATATATATATATATATATATATATATATATATATATATATATATATATATATATATATATAATGTTAATCATTGTCGAGCAATTACAAGAAACAAATTAAATAACGTTGATTCCTTGTCGTCGGGGTGCATGAGGTGGCCTTGCAATGGTTCCGTTCCCCCGGATTCAGTTTTCTTTCTCTTCTATCCGCAAAAAAATCTTTACAGTTATGATCTTCATGCGCTTAGGTTATCAAAATCGTACGACCTTCCAAACTCGATCCGTCATCTTTGCTTCGTTTTCAACGGATGTTCTGTTTCAGCTGTAAACGTATTGCCGTCTAATCATGATTTCAAAGTAGCATGTTGAAAATCAGAACATTAATTAGATGTCAGGTGATTATTGTACGGTGGAGGGCATTCTAACCGCTACCAACCTGCAGACTGCACACGAGTATATTTCGCCTTGCGTTTGACATATTGTGAATTGACGACAGTTGGTTTGCTGTAATAAGTGTTTGTTAATGACACAACCATGTTCAGGACCACGTGTATAGGTTTCCTGTTCAAACGCTGGTCTCAATAAGATAAAAAAAGTTAGGCCTATAACAAAAATAGTATATACACGCACGCGCGCACTCGCACACGCACACACGCCCGCACTCGCACACGCCCACGCACACGCACACGCACACGCACACGCACACGCACACGCACACGCACACGCACACGCACACGCACACGCACACACAAACATATTTCAGTATCTGTTTTTTTAGGATTTATCAGAACGCTCTAAACACTTTAATCCTTGGCACACCTGCTCAATAACAAAATACCACTTCGACTCCTCCGAAAAGCATTAAGCCACGATGCAATTAATGCGCGAAGACTCTTAGTATACAAATTGCCAGACATGTACGCGTTCGTACAGCTGAGTGATCTGGAGCAACGTAGACGGAACGAAACTGCTCAAGGTTCTAAACAGCTGCGTGGGAGCCGAACCGGGGTTCTCTCAATTGAGAGGCCAATGTTTTATTCACTACGCCACCGCACTCCTGTCACACACGGTGTGACACCACGTCGTTAGAGGGAGGATGCCAGCTCCTCTGTCCAGATTTGCCCGCGCAGTAATTTGTAACGGGAAGTAACATGGGAAAGTTAACTGGATGTTTTGTTTACCGTGGAAACTTTTAAATTGCGAACGTTTTCCCCAGCTTAATAAAGTAACTAAGCACAAATTGGCAGGCAGTAAACCTTCAACATGCATGTTGTAGTCATAAGAACGTAATATTATTAGTTAAATTAAAAAATAAACGCTGCACCTGGCGTCCTCGCGACATAGTTCAGCAATGCTCCATCCTCGCTAGCCGTAGTCGCTGCGCTACTGTATCCCTGGCTGGTCGTCTCAACAAATTGTGGATGTCGGCGGAATCCAAGTATAACATTATATATAAATGGCAACTGACTTCGCCAGTCGCTACTGCGTCAGCCGTGGAGACAGCGCGAATACCTGCCCAAATCTGAAGACGGATATGTCGTGGCAACGTCATTACAAGGTCATTTTGTTTGCTGGGTATTCATACATATATATATATATATATATATATATATATATATATATATATATATATATATATATATAAATATATAAAATATAATATAATATAATATAATATAATATAATATAATATAATATAATATTATATTATATTATATTATATTATATTATATTATATTATATTATATTATATTATATTATATTATATTAACACAAAAAGTATTTTAAATATAAGGATCTAGGACACAAAAAGTTCAAAAACTTATTTGCACGGCGTAATAACGGGTTGTAATGGCACAAGCGATCTGAGCATATTTTACCCGTTCCAATGGCGGCAAAGTCACTCTGCTCAACTTGCAGGGGACATACCACCAAATGGAGTCCTACGCCATTACATAGTGACCGGTCCAACCCTTCGTTTCGGTTTGTGTTCAGACACAACTTTGTCATCTCTAGAGCGCAAACACCGAGTGTGATGTTAATGAGATTTCGTAGAGTCGCTCTGGCTGCGTCCGTCATGTTCAGATGTGATATACGTCCAGATTGTAAGTACATTGATCTTTGCCACCAGTTCTTTCGCTTGCCACCAGCACAGACAAACGAGTAGTACCGGCACTTCTAACACTCCCCACCATAGCAGTCTAGTGTCGTCTCAATGACACGTGGCATCACTGACGCCACTTGTTTGGTGTCACCAGCATATCAGTCATTCATCGCACTGTGTATTCGATGGCACCTGCTCTTCAGAGACTTCACGTTAAGTGAAACAATTTTTTTTGCTCTTTTCTTATTACTGCTGTCGTCCCCGGAAACATGCGCCCACTAAACTGCGCCTTCATCATGTTCCTAAACAACGACTGTTCTAAATGCGTAGTGTCAGCTTGTCGCTCGACATTTGATGTTGTCGCAGACATTCCTGCCTTCACGCCTTCGGCACCGTGTGCGTCTCCATCGGTGACGATGTATCGCAGTCCGACATCTTGTGCTGCAAACTGTCGCCCTATCTCTGCCCCTGCCGTATACTCGGACAGAGGTTCAGTGGCTGGCAGGGTTGCCGTACAGCTTGCATGGCCTGGACATGTCACATTTACTCCTCGCCTCCTCAGTGAAGCATCGAGTGTACACAACTGGTTCTGGATGTTTATCCCAACTATCTCGTTCTGCGCTGTCTGCTTCTCCACAGCAACGGTGATTGCCTGGCTAGCATTCTTTCCTGCGTGATAAGCTCTAGTGATGGATGTGGAATTGTATCGACTGTCAATCGCTATATTTATCGGTGCATCCTCAGGTAGACCACGCAAACGATTGATTCGCTTCACGTCTTCACGTTTCTTGACCAGGTCTGCCAATGTCATCGTCGACGTTGTGTCACCAACTTTGTTAGCAGTTTTTTGCATGGCGCTGATGCATGGTGACGGCACCTTCATACTAGCAAATATTACTCTGCTCTTTACAATGCCTGTTGTACATTCTTGCAATCCAACTTGCAAGCCAATGTTAGGGGCTGCTGGCTTACGGCCTCGCTTTCCTGTTTCCACTTCATGATACAGTTTGTACATCTTTGATGTGTATCCACATTTCATGCACCGTAAACAACACTGCCAACACAGTCCCACTTTAATTTCTCTGGCAACTTACTACATCTAGGAGTGACACACTCGCCTCTTTCCGTCACTGAATGCTGTTCGATACACTCGTTGTACATACGTTCCATCTGGCCTTTGTCATAAAGCCGCATTTCCTCACGTGTATCTTCTCCTCGTAGGTATGTCGATGTCAAGTCATCATCGTCGTGATCATCGCGTCTTGGCCGCAGCATTTTTGCCTCACCAGAATGACCTTCGGCATCAGGAATCTCAATGAGGCCAGCTGGTGTCACTTGTGTGACACGCGCAAACGCAGCTTGGGTAAGTCGGGGCATCCATCGGGCTAAACTTTCTCCAGTCTGCTCTTCATTGCAGTCCTTTTTCTTTGATACGTATGCAGGATGACCCTTCCTGAAACCACAGGCCCTTTCACTCTTTCGCGGAACTTTGTGAGACATGATGACAATTGAAATACACACAAACATATTCCAAATGTGGCACACCAGAACAATCCAACTTAGTGACCAGCGGACACTAAGCTCACATGGCTGCTGCAACTTTAGTGGGGTAGGATTCATCATTTCCTCCAATCAAGCGATTGGTTACACCAGTAGTCCCATGTACAATTGATTTGTGGTTTGCAACCCTCCCTGGATGTGATATGTCAAATCTTTCATTTCTGCCAGATGTGATAGATGCTGGGACAGCCCACTTGTGCAACAGGCCTGCATTCTGCCTGCATGTCGTTAACATGTACCTGTGCACGACAGGACATTAGGCTGCTGTGTGAGTGTTTGGTGTGGCTTCTTATCATACCCCTTATCAGCACTAGTACACTTGTGTCTTTGGAGCTGGCTATAATTCGTGAAGTTTATACCTTTTTTATTAACAGATAGGATCGTTTAAAAGGCAAATGTTCAATATTTTTGGCCAAAAAGCTAGCATAATGCAGAATAAAAAAAAATACTAACATTGCACTATAGTGGTTAAATTCAGTGCCTTCAATGTCGACTTAGTGTAAACAATGTGCCACTGGGGTCAGAATTCATATAATATCAAGTACGATAATGAATGTATTGTCCCAATTCTCAAAATATATATATATATATATATATATATATATATATATATATATATATATATATATATATATATATACATCATTCATGACACAGTAGATATTTGTCCACAACGGACGGGTGTGAACTTCAAAGACATGTCAGTTAATGTGTGGGGCTATAGGAAGAAATTCTTAGGTGAATTTGTTTAATGTATGTATTGCTTCCATGGTATATCATTTTTGTGAAGATTTGCACTATTTGGGGAATCTATTTGGGGACATACCACCAAATGAAGTCCTACACCATTACCCATAGTAGTCCTGCTTAAAAGAATTGCATTATGCAGTTTTTGTAAATTCCTTGAAGCAAAGAATGTAGGGCTGGTTGAGTAGAAATTATTTTTTTGTGCAGCATGGTATCAGAGCTGTGAAATGGTGACATTTGTCAGACAGTGACCAGGCGCGTATGCATACAGGTGTAGTTCGGCCTAGAGGTGTCAACATAGGCAATCGCCTGCTGATTGGAGCAGAAATGGAGGGGTGTCAGGTTAGAGATTGGATTGTAGGAGAAAGAGATATGCCATGTTCACGAATTTTATATATGATATATGTGAATGGAGGCTAGTCAGTGTCTGAAATGTTTAATACAATGCATTGATAAAGCTGGCAGGAAATCAAAGAAACGTTTCAATGGCCGCCTATGGGAAATCAATGGTGGTATCTACCCTGCAATGAGGTAACCAAGAAGATGTCTGGAGACGCTGACCCTTACTCAAAGTACAACTCGCCTCTGTCAGCACGCTACACAAGTGCGGAAATATCGTACAATTTCAGCGAACAGAAGAAATATTTTCTACATGGAGAAAACTGTGGACTTGGCTTGCGAAGACAGAAAAGGTGGGCTATCTTGCATACAGCTGGAGGCACCCGCACAGCTGGCACTCAGACTCAGTGTCACTGATCCGCCGTGGTACTGGTCTGTGTGCCAAAGACACTGACACAGTCACACACATTGGCATACACTCACACAGTGTCGTCACAGAATAAATCAGTCACCGAGTCAGAACTAGGGCTGAATCAGTCAATGACATTGTCCTGAGGCTCAGACTTGGAGTTGAAGATGAAGACGAACTGACAGTGACAGGACTGACAGCATCACGCCCACGGCATGACTGTAGATGATATTGCCACAACGATGCGATGGCGTCACTGTAAACCAGTGCTGGTACAACAAAGGATACATCACATCAGAAAGACACGTAAGTTTGTGCTTGTTTTTCAAATGTGGATTTTTTGTAACTGCAACAAAATTCAGATAATTTTCACTCACAGTACAATTTAAAAAGTAACATGACAAATAATGTGATTCATCTTTTTTGTAGGTGATTGTGATTTTTACTTAATACTTAACTCATCTACGTGATGTGGTAACACAATACGTAATTTCCACTGATCTCTGTTTGTTATTCTGGCAGGCAGGTAAGTCCCTCTGAGACTGTAATTGTTAAGCATGTCAAATATAAATATTTTATTTGTTGATACTAATATCTATTTTATAAATAAAACAGAAATCATTTACATGCTGAAATCTTATGTTTGAATACCCCTAACCCTGTTCCAATAGCCCCCTTAACCCCCTCGGGCTACTAGGACGGGTTAGAGCGGTGTTACATATATTTTGTTGTATTCTGATGATTGTAACTTGTTAAGAACATTTATAAAGTCCACAGTTGTTTTTGACCATCAGAATACTAATACTTACAGAAATTAATTCAGATTTCCAGTGTATAATTTGCTAAGTAATAACCACCAGTATTTACACTTGCAGATCAATGCCTCGACGCTTACATTTGCTTCAACCCTGGCTGACAGACGTCTCAAGTGATTCCCCTGGCGCCACACCAAAGAACAGTTTGATTTTTGTTCCGTCTTTGCAAGTTGATGAAGGAACATTAGCCGTGGTGCCACCTGTCCAGTTGGCAACTGACCAACTGCCATACAAATACAAGATCGTGGAACCGGAACCCTGGGTAGGCAAACTGTGCTATTTGATTATCTATAGATTAATATACCAACTTTGGAGCATTGTAACAGTATCATCTCCCAAGTGCTGAATCTCACAAAGTTCTTTTAATAATCATGATAGTATATTTTATTTGCCACATTGAGTATCGTGTGTGGTGCTTCATAGCCTTCACAACATATTAAGATACATAAATATTAAAAAAATATGAATATATGTATATTAATTAAAATGTTTGTAGTAATAACATTTGTTGCAAAGGGTACCACTGTCTCAGTAATTGTTATGTAAATCACTAAATGTAAATGTTTATTGACTCTACAGCGCCATATTTGTATAATTATATGGTGCTATACAAGTACAAGAGAAATAGTATAAAATTAAAAGTTTGATTTTCTAGAAAGTTATTATCAACCGTGTGCCTTGCCCCTGGTGATGACTGCAGAAAGGGAGTGATCAGTGGGATCAAGTTCAAGATTAACAAATAAGTAACAGTGATAACTGCTGCCCTTTGTTTACATTTATTACTACTAGGTGGGATTTGGCTAGATTTTAATACTAACAATAACACAGCATTTCTGAGCACCATTAATCAGTATGATAGCTGCTCAGAGGCAAATAATAATATATATCTGCAAGGCTTTTAAATGTGTTAAAATTGTATTTAAAAATAAATGTAACATTAAAACGGTTGGTTAATGAATTTCATCACATCTGACACATGGCAGAGGTCCTTACTGTCCTTGTGGCCGCAGAATAATTTATTTTATGCAAGCAGTGTATGTTGTTTGTCATAAGAAATATTGGAAAACGTATGACTGGTTAATTATGCGTTATATGGTACAGTATTTAGATGTGTATTGTGTAAGTTTGCATGTAAAAATCAGTGTTAATGAAGATTTTCTTATAATTTCGTTTTTTCAGTGTCCAAAGAAATACGATCATCCGTGGGTAAGTCTGCTTGATTACTACCTGCTTGTATATACTATGAAACATGCTGTTCCTGGATGTGGTTCATTTAAAGGTCTGTTAAATAATACTGATAATAAAACTACCGGGTATATTTTAACAACAAGACTATTCTACCAGAATGTGAGCGACATCACATGACATCAGTGAATGATTTAGTTCCACAGGTTGTGTAGCAACGTAGCAAGTTACAACTAAAGCTCCAAAGTCAGTTTTAATTCTTGCATCTATAATGTTGCATCATGGTGTTTGGCTTAGAGCATCGACTGAAGCATGATGTGTGTTTCTGAGTTATATTTCTTCTCGTAATAACAGTGTTTTGTCTTTCATGCCAGCAGCCTGTCTCTGCTGTATCCTACATTTCCTAACTTATTGTAATTATGTTTTAGTGTAATACCTCTGGGAATGCAACTATTTATATTCCCTACAGTACTATTGTCATGGCCATTGCGATATATCAGTATGTTTTTCTAAAATTTATTCAACATTAAAGACAGACAAACTACAACTATCCATGAAAACAAACTACAACGATCCATGCCCATATGCATGGAATAGGCAATACTTTATTGTGGGTAACTGTAACAGGGTTATCAACAAATATGTATCAGGTGTTTTGGAAACTTCTTGGTGGTACATCTGAATGGGGTGGGAAAGACTTTGGGACTGTGTCTGCTGATCGCACTCATATAGGACGACCCAGCTAAGTCCCCGATGCACAACAAGAAAGGGTAGAGTAAGCACGAGTTACATGTCTTGCATGGGCGAGTGATGTTAACTAAGATGCTGCACTTGTGTATTTTATTGTGCCACCTTTGGAGTGTTGTACGTGTATCTCATCCAAGGTGCCAAGGTCCTCTTGCCCTTTTATGTGGTCACTTGCCTCCTCTGATCTTCCTTTGTTTTTCCAGATTCGTTCTTCAATATGACATACTTGACTGCTGACCTCCAGGAACTGATGCATTTGAATTGTTAGATAATCAGTGAAGATAAGGTAGTCAGTCACCTGCTCAACTGCACAAAAGGAAAAGTGGAAGAAATTGAAAGGTAAAAGTTTAACATGAATTAAGCATTTATTTAGAATACATGCTATGGTGAATTCAACACATGAATTATAAAATTGTATAAGTAAGACATGAATGGTAATTTTCCTTTATCTAAAAAGCAGATCTCCACTCATTGTAGGAAAGTGTGTGTGTGTGTGTGTGTGTGTGTGTGTGTGTGTGTGTGTGTGTGTGTGTGTGTGTGTGTGTGTGTGTGTGTGTGTGTGTGTGTGTGTGTGTGTGTGTGTGTGTGTGTGTGTGTGTGTTATATATATATATATATATATATATATATATATATATATATATATATATATATATATAATATAGCACACAAAGTATTTTTAATATAAGGATCTAGGACACAAAAAGTTCAACCACTTATTTGCACGACGTAATAACGGGTTGTAATGGCACAAGTGATCTGAGCATATTTTACCCGTTCCAATGGCGGCAAAGTCACTCTGCTCAACTTGCAACGAGGGGTCAGAGCACAGTTAGACTTCCTGGTCTAACCCATACGAATGTAGTACCTTAATAATTGTGTCATTTGAGATTTTGAAAAATTCTTTTTTATGTGAAATGAGTACAATAGGACAGGCATACTAGTAGGTTCAGTGCTATGGTGTATCTGCAGTGCAATGACGCATGTTAAACAGAGTGTAGTTGGCGTAGTGATTTTTAGGCATTTTTTCTTACATGACCCTGCGAAAGCAGAAAAGCGTGCTCAGATTGGTCAATATTGAGTGGCAGAACACATGCATGCATTTTAAGAGACCTGAGATATGCTTTTTTGACGACATTTAATCAGCATATGAGTGACATGACTGCAGTGATTATGTTAAAATTAAAACAATGTCTCAGGTCCAGTTTCCATATAATCTGACGAAACGTTAACATGGTCGCCAATGGGAAAATCAACAGTGCTCTGTGCCCTAATAACTGGGTTAGGAAGCTCCATGGCAACAGAAATGCTAGGTGCCATTTTTGCATATCACATGATGTTGCCGCTACATAGGTGTGTGAAAAATGTAGTTTTGTCCACAAATGGTCACTGTTATGTGTGAAAAAGTTGTAGAAATGTTAATATATGCCAGATATGGTACTAGTAACTTTTACACAGGGGACACAAAGTTATAATGGCTGGCACATCGTGTCAGCTATTTTGTAGAAAAACAGAGTCATTCATGCTGACTCTTGTCTAGCTTAGTCTAGAAAAGACTCAATGCATGCCATATATCAACTATATTAGTTTGGAATGACATTGTGTTGGTAAAAAAAACAGGAGTTACTGTCTGCATCAGGACATAAGCTTTAGCCATGGGCAATTTGAAGACTACTTAATTATTAAACCTGGACATTGAAATTCTGAAGTCAAACTTACTATATTAAGTGGTGTAGAATGCTCTGGACTGTATGTAGTGAAGAGACTGATGTCATTTCAACGTTGATGCTGACATTTTTTGTGTTGTTGGAGGTTCTCTGCATGCGTGACTCGGATGTAATGCTCTTTACTGCATAGGCCAGGTAACTCAGCCATTCCTCGATTGTGGTCACATGTATGGGTATGTCTCGGAAAGTTGATCATGTATGTTGAAAAGGGCTGTGCTGTATATTGAGTGTACAGATGCGTTGCATTGAAATGTGCACGTGCATGTATGTGCACACACATATGCGTGTAAGTACGGACATGCACGCATGCACGCACGCATGCACGCACGCACACACACACACACACACACACACACACACACACACACACACACACCACACTCTGGTTTGTCTGGTCATTATTTGCTTTGAGTAGCTGTGTCAGTCGTCATCTAACTGTGTTGAACGCAGTGAGTATGGAGGCTCACCAAGTTGCCAAAATTGTATATGTTCTCTCCTTTTTATCACAAGTATCACTGCTAATATGAAATATACCTATTAGCCCTTGTATTTGCTGCTTTATCAATGAGTGAAATAAAATGCATGTCCTACTTACCATTTCAAGTTGTTATAAGCAATGTGCATATTGCTCATGGCCAAAGTAACTATCGTTGTCATTGACACAGTATGGTTCCAATGTAATATTGTATTCTCTCACACATAAAGTGTTATGTCATAGGTTCATGATATGGTTGGCATTTTTCTGAAACCACCAACGTTAAGTCTTAATTCCGCAACACTACAGAATGCATTCCCATTGCACCAAATACAGACTAAATCCAATGAGTATTGTCACTGAATATAATAATACAAATTTTTAGCAGCCTAGGCCATCTTGTCAGTCTAAAATCCTCTCAAGAGTTCCTGGATGGTCAGATTTTTATGGGGGGTGGGGTAACTTTATAAGCTATGTATTATTTGCTTAAAGATATATGTCGAGACTGAGTAGATGACATGAAAGAGGAATAAGTCAGCTGTCTATCTATACCACTGACACATGTCTGTCACTAGCTGTCCTCAAAGGAAAGTCCAAGATGCATCAGGATTTATGACAGGCTTACAAGAAGTGTGACTGGGCATGTCTTTGATCTCATATTGGCCTGTAAGCTCTGTGAGGATACAGCAATCATTGATCCATTGTTCACAATATGGTAACAACAGACTATACATGATTTTCTTGCAGATTATGTGGTTAGCTGTCACAGACATATTCTGTGCATATATACGCAAGCTGTCAGTTGCAGTGTGGTCAGCACCATGAGGTATTTTTTTTTTACAATATTGGCCCATAAAATAAGTCACGAGAGGTCACTTGTAAAGTGGGTAAAAAAATGCCAGATTAAGGGATGACATTGATTTTTTGGCCTCCTGCATAATATATATGTAGCTTTCAAAAGAGCCTAAATTAAAGGTTTTAAAAAAATCAAAATTCCTATTAGGGGTCAGAGCACAGTTAGACTTCCTGGTCTAACCCATACGAATGTATTAACCCATACGAAAATTGTCTCAGGTCCAGTTTCCTTATAATCTGACAAAACGTTAACATGGCCGCCAATGGGAAAATCAACAGTGCTCTGTGCCCACGAGGTAACCAAGAAGATGTCTGGAGACGCTGACCCTCACTCCAAGTACCGCTCGCCGCTGTCAGCACGCTACGCAAGTGCGGAAATGTCATACAATTTCAGCGAACAGAAAAAATATTTTCTACGTGGAGAAAACTGTGGACTTGGTTGGCGAAGTGTGGATATTTTGTAACTGCTAAACAAAATTCAGATAATTTTCACTCACAGTACTATTTTAAAAGTAACATGACAAATAATGTGATTCATCTTTTTTGTAGATGATTGTGATTTTTACTTTCATACTTAACTCATCAACGTGATGTGGTAACACAATACATAATTTCCACTGATCTCTGTTTGTTATTCTGGCAGTTAGGCAAGTCCCTCTGAGACTGTAATTTTTAAGCATGTCAAATATAAATATTTTATTAGTTGATACTAATATCTATTTTTTAAATAAAACAGAAATCATTTACATGCTGAAATCTTATGTTTGAATACCCCTCACCCTGTTCCAATAGCCCCCTTAACCCCCTCTGGCTACTAGGACGGGTTAGAGCGGTGTTACATATATTTTGTTGTATTCTAATGATTGTAACTTGTTAAGAACATTTATAAAGTCCACAGTTGAGCAACTTCGTTTTTTCCATGAGAATACTAATACTAATAAAAATTAATACAGATTTTGCTAAGTAATAACCACCAGTATCTACACTTGCAGCTCAATGCCTCGACGCTTACATTTGCTTCAACCCTAGCTGTCAGACGTCTCAAATGATTCCCCTAGCACCACGCCAAAGAACTGTTTGGTTTTTGTCACGCAAGTTGATGAAGGAACATTAGCCGTGGTGCCACCTGTCCAGTTGGCAACTGACCAACTGCCATACAAATACAAGATCGTGGGACCGGACCTTATTGATAACTTCGTAATCGACACATAACAGCAATGAGGTACCACAATAACTAATCCGACAGAGGGCGATCTAACGCAACTAGGGCCTTTGTGCCGTCTTGTACGTATTCTTGGCGTGTGTAAAATGCGGCACCGTTTTGCGTAACATTAAATCATCCTACAATCACCTGTTGAACTCGCTAGACTCCGAAGCCTCACACATAGCTAAATGTGGATATAGTCTGACATGTCCGTCAATGTGAAGGCATACTATGTACATTAATGTACCTTTACAGCCGATGGAACGTCGACTGGTGGCCCGACGACAGGTGTGCTGGCTCGATGCCGGAAAGGATGTTTAAAATCATCTACAGTTCGCCGTATGCATCACACGAGACTGCTACGTCTTCACACATAGTTAAATATTGATATCGTATAATATGTCCGTGAATATGAAAGCATAATGTCTACATTAATGTACATTTACAGTCGATGAAACGTCGCGGGACGTTCGATTGAATTCAGTGCCAAGATGGCGTTGTTTTGGCTGTTCTGTCTATTGACCACACATACAAACTATCGCTGGCTATGCGCCTGCACGGTCAATAGCTAATTGAGGATGATTTATACAGCAAAACATGCAAACAAATCCATGTTAGTCGTTAGAGACGCTGATACGCAACTAGGGTCTAGTTGCAGATTAGCGACTAACGTGGATTTGTGGAACCCCTTGCCCCGTGCCCACGCAAATGTTATAAACTTACGTTAGTCATAAATTTGGTAATCAAAATGTGAATATGCAACTCGGAACAATGCGCTAACAGAAACATGGATGCAATATTTATTGGTGTGTGACATCACCTAGCCAGTGAACACGGTCAGTGTCGCCACCTACCGTGGTACATTGAAAATTATTGTGGGAACTAAATACAGCTGTGATTAAATGGGTCTACTAAATTCAATGGGACTTACTAGAACACATATTTTCGCTTCTTAATAGAAGCAATGCTCTTAATAGAAGTAATACGGCATATATAAATAAAAAAACAGTACAATAGGTGGAAACACGTCATTAGGCTTATAGGAGAAAAGTTGTATAATAGTGAAACAATTTTGGTACATAGTGAAGCTACATTTCACTCCGTAAACAAAGGACTGATATAGACCATGATTGCAACTTTGCAAATGTGAACAATGTTTGAAAGACTGGGCAGTGAGGTGTAAAATGTAAATGTAATGTCAGTGCTTATATATCGCAGTATCCAATCCTGAGGATTGCTAAAAGCGCTTTATACTTTACTTCCCTGGCAGACCTGTTCAATCAAGACACCATCTCCACTTCTCTGGGAAGCATCCAGCAATTAATGCGCGAAGGCTGCTCATACACATATCCTCCACCGTCTATAGCCAGGTACTCATTTATACAGCTGAGTGAACTGGGACAATGTACTTGCCCAAGGTTTTAACACCAGCACACGATTTGAACCCAGGTCCTCTTAGTCGAGAGTCTGAAGCTCTACCCCTGAGCCACAGCGCTCAGGTGTACAGTGTAGTGTACACAGCCAGTCTGCCCGCTTGGTTCTTCTACTTACACCGGGCAATCAGGAACAACGATTACAAATATGGAATTTACCAAATAATTAAATAGGTTCCTTACAACCAGTTGTCCAGTGATACAAAATAATAATTAAATAAACCCATTCGTTACAAGTCTCGTTTCAGATATGAAAACGGTCGATTTCTGTCTCACTTCAAACTGTATTGTTGGTTGGCAGCCCAACGTCGAGTCATATTTACGTTTCACTCGGCACACAGGTAGCCTAAATAGAACCACGGATCATATTTTCCAGTTCCTTTATAAGTCTGTATAGTGTTGGACGAGTTTCGGTTACTAAACATAGCGTACAAGATCTGTTGGTCGGTGTTCATCAGGTTGCTACTCAGAAACCGTTCTGTTGCTCGTATGTACTCCGCCGTCCAACGCTGCATCACCGAGTTCTCTGCGATAAAATACGCTCCGCAAACCCAAACCTGGTTTTCATGAAATATAGAGTGTTCTGATATGTTCCTATTGCGATCGTATACCTCTGTGTATGCAACTCTAGTGTGATCAAAATTTGGTGGTAGGTGCAGCTTTAGTGGTTCACTCTTTGTTACTATGTCTCGGAACAGACCGATGTCAAGCCATGCAAAGTAGCGTGTTCTGAATGGATTTGACTTGGTTGCATTCTGCATAAACTCATACTTTGCGTGCATCACACACGAATAGTCTGGAATTACTGTGTTTGGGTGAAATTTCGGATAGTTCGGCTGTGAGTAGATTGCGGCAATACGCTTGCGTAGTCCGAACGCCCAGAGATGGTCTCGCGACACCTTCACCGTCATTGTGAGGTTTTTTGGGAGATCCTCGCGCAGCTTATGAAAGTAGTCAATGTCTTCATTGCGTTCAAGGTATACAATAAGAGGGTTCTGTATCTGGCGGAAAATGCGCATCCAAACGTGGTAGAGGTCAGGGGTGAAAGTATCACTGCCCTCGCCCTTTTGGAATTTTCCGATGTTCATATAAGCAGTGACGATGGTCACCTCATCCCGTAGTTTGTCACCAGAGGGTGCTTTGAGGTTGTTCGCATTGTTTTTGGTGGTTGATGTCGGTGTACTCTGGGTTGAGGCTAACCTCTTTACCAACATATTATGGGTGACCATGCGACTTGTAGCTCCACCTGTTGGTGCATCTGGTGGCTGCAACACATGACCAATAATATAAGTTAACCACTGTGGCAGAGAAAAAGAATATAATATTATTACATTGAAATGTATTTGAATACAAATACTCTTCTTGGGGATTCAAATACAAATACTTTTAAATACAATGTATTTAAATAGAAATACATTGGAAAGTATGTCAAATACTTTGTAAATACTTTTCAAATACTTTCCACTTTCATGATGCATTACTATACAGTAGTATAGGTTAAAGAAAAAGAAAATTATATATTGAGAGTTCGAGACATCTAATTTATTGTCATTAGAATAATTTAATTTTAAATTGCAATTTATTAATAACTGTGTCCTATGTATTTGAAACAAAGTATTTGAGAAAAAATATCTGAAATATCAAATATTTCAGGAAAGAATTTAAATTTAAAAAAAGTAGTTACTAAATTATATATCAAATACAAATAATTAAAAAGTAGTTAAATACTTTCAAATACAAATCTATTTGACCACATGTCTGGTAGACTTGCATTAGGAGCAGTGGTTTAAAATGGCTGTAGAACCAAACTGTTGGTTCAGAGAGGTGGTTACGACATGAACATTCTAGGGCTGGGGTTAATTAAAAATTCAATTCCAATTCAATTCCGGAATTGGAGCTGGAATTGAAAGATTTTTTAGAACAAAATGATTGGAATTGAAATATTTTGAATTGAATTAGAAACGAATGAAAAGGAATTGAGCATCAGATATTTATGTGATGCTGCAAAGGATATTTTAAAGACGGTTGGGAGTATTACTGTGCAAGAACAGTTGGACAATGAAGCTGCTGGTCAAACTTTAGCCACCAATTAATCAGTGGATGAATGGGAAGTGGCATATCCTACTGTCTTGTGTGAAATAGGTGCTGACAGGGGCCTGCTTCAAAGAACCACTGAAATTGCCCAGATAACAATCTCACTTTCCCAGTATCACAGGCTAAGCAAATACTAGGGCTAGCACAAACACCAGGATACCTCCAAACAGTCCAAAGTGTAACCAGTTAAGGTCCAAAGATAACCAATGCAAATGTAAGCCCAGTGAAGACTGAAGAGGCTTGTAGATTGTAACCAGAATGTGGCAACTGCAATGATTGTAACCAGAATGTGACAACTGCAATGATTGTAACCAGAATGTGATAACTGCAATGATTGTAACCAGAAGGTGACAACTGCAATGATTGTAACCAGGTGACAACTGCAATGATTGTAACCAGGATGTGACAACTGCAATGACTGTAGCTGTTACGTAATTGATGCCAGAGTAAACTTATTTGAGACTATACGCTCAGACATATTAATTATGAAGTGATGCCTGGATTAAAATGGTTTACATGTATCGAAATGTCACTGAATGAATTATTTTCATTTACTCATTTCTATGTACCAGGTATAAGTGATTATGTGTATAATATATAACAATTATATAATCATAAATACATCATACCTGACATGCTGTATCACCCCCATGTACGCACAGTAATCATATGATTTTTATGATTACCCCGTAATTTTTGTTATGTGGAATTGGAATTGAGTGATTATAGATGGAATTGAAAACAATTGAATTAAAAAAATAAAATTGGAATTTAATAAAAGAAATTGCAAAGAATTGTAGCGGGTATTGGAATTGATCGAAATGGAATTGACCCCAGCCCTGGAATATTCTCGGTTTATAGTGTGGCAACATTATAAATTTAAGCACAGTTGTTTGAGCCAACCAAGAAAACTTGGTTTAGAATCCTATGCTGTTGTGGCAAAGTTTGTTCACTCTGAATTATTGCAGTTCACACTGCTTATGATACCTGGCTAGTGGCTATATGTAACACACTCGTGGATATTTGTGTATGGCTAGGCTATACATTAAAGAGAATCTTTTGTGTCCCAAAAGATTCTTCGAGAATTGTAGTCTTTGTAATGCACACAATCGTTTAATATAATTATTTCCTAAACTGTTAACATGTGGTTAAGTCAAACAGCACACTGTATTGTCAATAGAACAATGTGTGCAGACAAAACCAATTCTGGACAAAACCCCCTCATCATAGATACTAGATTCAAGAATGACTACAAGAATTAACTTGTATGTATAGACATGTACACTGTGTATATATATGTGTGTGTATATATATATATATATATATATATATTATATATAATATAAAGCAGGCAATCTTTATACATGTATGTATACTTATTAATAACGGGCATAATAAGCAATCTGTATAGCCAAGTTAATTCACGCTCAACTATCCACGGCTTACACCACTTTCTGAAGCCAAATTCACAAACATAATGGAGTTAGGAGGATAACTTGGATATGGTATTAGTGGTTACCAAGATTGACAAGAGCTCCAGACTGCCAGGTAGACAAACTGAGACTATAGGGTAACTCGCTTGAATAGCACCTTTATTATGCCTGTTATTGTAAAATATTTAGTATATTATATATACACCTGTATGTATACACATGTATATATATATATATATATATATATATATATATAATGTACATACATACATAAAAGCCAAGTTAAGTTGAATTATTTTAATCCTTCTTGAGTCTATGGGAAAATTCTATTTGTCCAGAGGGGATTTGTCTTGGATTCTTCTTTTATGGTGTACCAACTGTGCCACTATCGGCGAACATTGCACAATGCACAGCACTGTGACTGCATACATATGTATTACCCCCTAGTCTGCACATTAATAAAGATTTGGGTGGACTAGTAAAACCGCCTACCAACTAGTCCAGCGTCTACCAACTACCAGGGGGTAGTCCAGTGCCCAGTGGTCTAGTAAAGTTCAGTGTCATCCAGAGATGGAGCGAGTACAATACAAATGTACTCGAGTACGATTACTTTGAACATGCATGAGTACGAGTACTCGAGTACGAGTACGGTTACTTTACAATATACTCGAGTACGATTACTTTAGAATGTAATCATGATTACTTTCATGATTACTTTAATGAATATCCTGTTTCTAACATAAAGGCGACTTTCATGGAATCCCTAGGTGTCATTCTTGTTTTGTTGTTGTGTCACTAATGTTCTAACTGATTACTGCTATCCCCTATCCAGGTGTTATTATTATTATTAATAATTAGACGACTTTCTCAGGTATTGGATGAATCATTTAATGCTGGATTAATAATTTAATTTATGGTTTCTGAATCAAATACAAATAGGAGGCATTTAAGAATTTCAAATACACATGATCAAATACATTACAATAACAACGCTTCAAAACCAGGGGGGGCATATTCAAAAGAGTATCCAATTCAAATATGCAGTATATCAGATGGGTCCAGACATGGGGTCAAATACATTTGTATTTGAAAGTATTTAAATACTTTTTAAGCATAAATTTGTATTTGATATTTAGGAATTAAAAGTATTTGTATTTAAATACTTTCCTAAAGTATTTGACTTTTTTTCAAATATTTTTTCAAATACATTGTCAGTATCAACATTTCTTTTTCACTGTCACATGTAATGCCTGCCAAACTGATTACCTTAATGCACAACAACTTCACCCAACAGTGCTAATTACTGATGAAGACACTTAAC
Organism: Ridgeia piscesae; assembly: GCA_025642075.2. NCBI lineage: Eukaryota > Metazoa > Annelida > Polychaeta > Sabellida > Siboglinidae > Ridgeia > Ridgeia piscesae. Next base: position 114,937 of record JAODUO010000336.1, read on the forward strand.
AGCAGGCTTCCCCCATGGCCCTGCACTGGGCCTGCAGTGACCACAACCTTTGTTTGCTCAGAGCCAGAGGATGGATTAGCACCTAACAGTGACCATAGGTCAATATCCCCTTTTGTTCTTTAGTCAGGCTTCAATTTGGCACCAGGTTATTCTGGTTTTCTGGCTGACTTTGAAGTTGAGCCTTCCTCACATCTTAGCAATGATTAGCAGTGTTTCTTTTGAGGGCAACATAGGCATTATATTATTATGGACCGCCTGGCTTAACAAACAAACACTGTATTTTGGCCTTTACCTCTTTCAGTCAGTTGTCACTGTGGTGCAGTTAGCAATAACAATACTCCCTAGCACTGGTCTGCCTGTCATCATATGAGCAAAACACTAATTATGCCTATAAACTAGATGTCTCAATATATGTGTTGCTTTTCTTTTACCTACATAGTAATACAAAATGAAAAGTATTTGAAAAATATATGAAAAAGTATTTGAAATACTTCTCAATGTATTCGAAAGTATTTGTAATTGTATTTGTAATCCCTCAAGAATATTTGTATTTAAATACATTTCAATGTATTTGACTCCAGAATAGTTGTGGAGTTAGACAGGTTTACAGTTTGCACTTAATTAAACACAATAGACAGGGATTTAGCAGCTAACCGCCCAGAAGACCCAGTCAGGATTCTGAATGTTGGAAATATGACCAGTCATTCACACCATACTGACAGAGCAAACAGTACAGGTGGGGCTGTGGCCTGGCTTCTAAAATTACAAAGCAAGATGTTAGGGGATGCTTATCTTCTGCAGTGCTTCCCAGGGACTGTCACAATATAACTTGTACTTTGTACTAAGCAGGAGGGTGAGGAGATGTTGCTTCTCTGTGAAGAGAAGGTATTAATTAGGGAAATCTGACTGAATATTTATTTAAATGAAATGCTTAACAGTAATAGAAAATGAATACCTTGATTATTATTACATTTATTAAATTACTTCTAATATTGCCATTTTTATCTGTCAATATATTTGCTTGCAACTGTTCATATGAAAACAATGTAATCGTGAGAAGTAATCGTGAGTACGATTACTTTGGTAATGTACTCGAGTACGAATACGATTAATTTCCTTCGTACTCGGGTATGAGTACTCAAAAAGTACTCGTACTCGAGTACAAGTACACGAGTACGATTACTCCATCTCTGGTGTCACCCACCCTGCCTTACTGTACTAGTAGTTGATCAAGCCTTTGCAGGCACAGTGACCCTAGCCCATCCACAGGTCTGAGTCACAGTGACCCTAGCCCATCCACAGGACTGAGTCACAGTGACCCTAGCCCATCCACAGGACTGAGTCACAGTGACCCTAGCCCATCCACAGGTCTGAGTCACAGTGACCCTAGCCCATCCACAGGACTGAGTCACAGTGACCCTAGTCCATCCACAGGTCTGAGTCACAGTGACCCTAGTCCATCCACAGGTCTGAGTCACAGTGACCCTAGCCCATCCACAGGTCTGAGTCACAGTGACCCTAGTCCATCCACAGGTCTGAGTCACAGTGACCCTAGCCCATCCACAGGTCTGAGTCACAGTGACCCTAGTCCATCCACAGGTCTGAGTCACAGTGACCCTAGCCCATCCACAGGTCTGAGTCACAGTGACCCTAGTCCATCCACAGGTCTGAGTCACAGTGACCCTAGCCCATCCACAGGTCTGAGTCACAGTGACCCTAGCCCATCCACAGGTCTGAGTCACAGTGACCCTAGCCCATCCACAGGACTGAGTCACAGTGACCCTAGCCCATCCACAGGTCTGAGTCACAGTGACCCTAGCCCATCCACATGTCTGAGTCACAGTGACCCTAGCCCATCCACAGGTCTGAGTCACAGTGACCCTAGCCCATCCACAGGTCTGAGTCACAGTGACCCTAGCCCATCCACAGGTCTGAGTCACAGTGACCCTAGCCCATCCACAGGTCTGAGTCACAGTGACCCTAGCCCATCCACAGGTCTGAGTCACAGTGACCCTAGCCCATCCACAGGTCTGAGTCACAGTGACCCTCGCCCATCCACAGGTCTGAGTCTACCTGAATCCTAAGTCATTAAAACATTGATAAATTGTTGTCAGTTACCTCCAGCTTGCCAGGGGATGCTGCGGCTGATTATGTCAATACCAGCTCCCTTCTCTACCCTTGGCACATTCCTTTCAAAAACTCCTTTTAATGTCAGCCAATGAAACCGTCCACAGGCAGTGTGGTCAGTCTCCAGCTATATGATATATATTGTGTGACTTCAGCCACATGCTGCTCCTGATGCTTGCAAATACTGGGATCCCCACCAGTCGTGTAGCTGTCTTCAAATTGGAACGGGTGTCTGTGTTGGTCGCAGTAGCGACTGACAAGATCAATTGTCATAATTGTATCATTTGACTCTGCTCAATCCCCAGCTTTATGGGTATGACTGGCCAGGGGATGTAGCCCAGCTATGACCTCTGGTTTACCAGGACATTGCCAGGGAACAGCTGGCTAAATAACAGCGAGTTTCACTTACTGATTTACTGATGTCCACCGGGTACAAACTTATTTATCATTGTAAAAATTAGACTAGTGGGCTTTTGTCTTTACTAGTCCTGCTGTCTCATAAATTAAATGCTGACGTTCTACACCAGATACTCATTTTAAATCAACCAGGTAGCTTGGTTTAATTAAATTAATGCAGTACTAACTTCAAAGGCAAGTCATTTATGCTCTTTATGATGTTACGTGTGATCTGCTTATTATATATATATATATATATATATATATATATATATATATATATATACATATATATATATGAATTATGAAAATAGTACATTTTTCACTGTTCTAAATTGGTTTTGGAAATGATAATAATTAGGCCTCCGTAATAATTAACAACCACCTGAACTGTAGAATGTATTGAGAAGTTTGAAAACGTATAATAATCCACAATTGTTATGTTTTATGAAACTGGGCTCTGCATGTATTTGCTGCACGATGCTCCGGTTCTCCCAAATTATGTGCCCCAGCTTTTGCAGTAACTACATTACCTTGACGGAGAGCAGCCCTTGCGCCGTCAGCCACAACAACGCGCCGACAAAAAGCCAGCAACACAACACACACCGGAAGACAAATATCGTCCATTGGCGTTGACGTTGGGTCATTCTACTGCGATCCACCACGACATTTAATTGCAGTTTTTTACGAGCCTACCAGGTTTATCACGTAGTATCTTAATCATTCGCAACCAATCCCTGATTACTTCATCTCGTCACCATAAATCACAAGTAAACCTGAATCCCAAACGCCGGCATCACGAACGAAGCCGTAACGGCCAACACCACATACGGGCGAAAGGGTCAAAGCCTCGACGAAGGCGTAACTGCTGAAACCAGTTCTGCGACACATTAGCATTTGTTCTGGTGACACCCAATGTTACGGTTACTTTACTCATAGAGTCTAGTTCAGTGACAACCATGATAGGTGGCAATGCTTTACAAACGTCAGCGCATTCGTGAGCTTGACGAAGAACGAGGGAATCTGACCGGAAAACGCGCATCGTAGTATTGTATTAGTGTTGTCGTCAGAGGGCGCCACCACTCGTAACAATCGCCATTCCGAGTTCGGACCTTCCAAGTTCTACCACACAACATGTAGTTATCATGACATTGACAGGTGGCCCATATGCAGAGTATGGTACACTGCTTTGAGTTCTGATATCATGTTTTTGACATTTGAACACAGGGAAACGGAAGGCAAAAGTTGATCAGCAATGCTCGAAGCAGTGGACGTGTCAAAGTAAAGCTGCCGCTGTGGTGGTCCCATGCAGATTCGACCAGTGGTCCCAGATTCGTACCGAGCCAGGATTCGCATTTGTTACTAACGTAGTTTCCGTTGGTAAATTATAATCTAACATTGGGCCAACGTTGGACCAACGTTGGCAAATTATAATCCAACGTTGGGCCAACATTGGGGGTTTTGTGTTGCGCCAACGTAAGCTTCTTATGTGCAGTATGTGTTTTTTTGTGTAAGCTTAATATGTGTATGTGGATTTTATGTTCGGCCAACGTTGGCTTAACGAACATATTTTTGGTCTTGTTTTTAGAAGCTACACATTTGTTACATAGCACACTGGTCTTGTTTTTTAATAATGGTTTATTAATATGGAACCACTCATAACATCATCACATCACTACACTTAAATACACCCACACACTCACACACATCTACAGCACCACAGCTACACCATAGCAGCATATCACACAACACACTCATTCACTCACTCACTCACTCACTCACTTATTCACTCACACACACACACACACACACACACACACACACACACACACACACACACACACACACACACACACACACACACACACACACACACACACACACACACACACGTGTACAACACATACACTCACAAACACACATACTCACTCAGTCACTCACTCACTCACTCATTCACTCACACACACGTGTACACACACACACACACACACACACACACACACACACACACACACACACACACACACACACACACACACACACACACACACACACACACACACACACACACACACACACCCACACACACCCACACACACCCACCCACCAGCAAGTGTCGTGTAGGGTCATTTAATAGACCTCTGTAATTGTGCCGAGTTCTTAGAACTGTTTACACGCCACTAAGCATGTATTACTCAAACTGGCCCCAGGCTTACTCAAACTGGCCCCAGAAACAAAAACAACTGATCGATCGAGAGAGCGCTAATCGTGACCAGCCATCGTCTCAGAATACGACTGCCAGGTAAACACGCGCAAACGACTAGTGACAAAAATAACCGTCACTTGCGCGAACTGGTCATCCGTGCGTGACGCCGCTTGTGGGCTAAGGAGATGACAAGAATGACGAAGTCAACAAAATGTACGACTGTTGGATCTTCAACGTCAAAGTTACAATAAAAACCACGGACGGTGTTGTGACAGAAATCCGATCTGACGTTGATTTAAATGGACATAGAGCCAGCGAGTCAGCGACGCTGGTTGATATAACCAGAATCTGGTGATGTCAACTATGACTTATTGTTTCATTTCTCAACTCAAGATTACATTATTTTATTTTCCGTGTAAAACAGTGCATTAAAAACGGAAATTTTGTTAGGTACACATACTACACACACTACACATTGACCTACCACTAAACAATTGTGTGGCACATAAAATAATATTTTCGCGTCCGCTCACACGTCCCTCGGTTCTCGCGCATTTAGCTATATCCAGTGACTCTAAACAGGCCACGTCCTGGTTGACCTGTTAAGTTGCCTTCCACCACTAACAGGCTCATTGGTAAAGGACAAATTAATAAAGCATACTATGTCCGCAAACAATGATTGTTTGTGCAGTTACCGTCACGATTCATGTGTTAATTATTTACATTTACAAAACGATATATTCCCGTCACCGTAACCTGCATTTTGCGGTATACAATAACTAAAAAGTCTTCTCTATTGTGAAATCGCTACTGAAATAGTAATAAATAACTGAACATGTTATACAATAACCATATATTTTTTCGGGCTTCATATTCTAATGGACTATTGATCTGTCGTATACCTGTTGACTTCGTATTGATCTGATGGCAACGCACACAGTGTTTCCCCTGGGTAAAATGATTGTGCTATGGTAGAATGGGTTGAGCGAGCACCGAAAATTTGATACGACACTACGTGGATCCGGGTCATGGCAACACAGATCTATTTTAGACAATTACCTCTAAAAAAGGGTGCATTCTGAAGGGTGTTTAACCTATTCCCTGGGAAATAGAGGACTCAAATGCACAACTACAAGGTACCAGCACGTAAAAAATGATAGCAAGATATAACTAAGAAGTTGCAGTTTTGGCACATTTAGAGCGGAGTGATTTAGAAAAACAACTCTCATCATATAGTAGGGGACACACTGCATGCGTTGGTACGTACCTATCGTCGTGCCACGTAATACAGGTAGCCAGTTAGCAGCAGGAAGCAACAAAACACAAATGTCAGATCTGCCTGCTTCATATTGCTAACACTCACACCAGAGTTTGTCCAACTGTGCTTGCGCCGAATACGAGCGCACACAGACCTTCGTACAGGTAGCTCTCGCGCTTTACAACCAGCAGGCGCGCTCCTGATTGGTCAATGGCACCGCCACAGCGTCGTAACGCGTGACCGACATTCAGCAGTTATTTTCCATAATGTTTACGTAAAAGGTGCATTGGTAGGCTGCCCTATATCTCAGAGTGGCACCGGTCAATAAGTACAATTGGTATCTATTTTCAATTGTGCATCTATCAATTGTTCCGCAAAGACAGATCATGCACCGACCAAATAGCAACACTGCGAATCATTGTTGAACAATCCATGGAATGGGACTCATCCCTGTACATAAACTTTGTAGACTACGAGAAGGCATTTGATAGCCTCGACAGAGATACACTGTGGAAGCTTCTACAGCACTACGGGATACCGAATAAACTTATATCTCTGATAAGAAATAGTTACGAAGATATGGCATGCAGGGTCATTCATGCAGGACAACTTACAGACTCCTTCATGGTGAAGACAGGAGTGAGGCAAGGATGTCTTCTGTAACCATTCTTATTCCTGCTCGCCATAGACTGGATCATGAAAAAGACTACAAAATATAGAAGAAATGGGATCCAGTGGACACCTTGGAGCCAGTTGGAGGACCTGGACTTTGCGGATGACCTCGCTCTCCTCTCCTCTCACACAGCCATCAACAAATGCAGGAAAAACAGAGCTACTAAACACAGTGTCAACACAGCTAGGACTCAACATCAACAGAAGCAAGACAAGGATTATGAAAGCCAACACAAAGAACAACAACCCCATTACAATGAACGGAGAGCCACTGGAAGAGACAGACTCATTCACATACCTGGGCAGTACAATCAACAAACATGGAGGCACAGCAGAAGACGTCAAAGCAAGGATACAGAAAGCAAGAGTTGCATTCATCATGTTGAGAAAAATTTGGAGAGCAAAACAAATTAAAACTAACACCAAACTGAGAATATTCAATTCAAATGTCAAGGCAGTTTTACTCTATGGATCGGCGACATGGCGAAGTACACAGAAGACACTAAAAAGAATACAGACCTTCATCAACAAATGCCTGCGTAGAATCCTACACCTGAAGTGGACAGACAAGGTATCCAACACTACACTCTGGAAAATGACCAAGCAACTACCCATAGAAAATGAAATAAAGAAGAGAAAATGGAGGTGGATAGGACATACACTCAGGAAACCACCAAACACCATCACCCGTCAAGCCATCACATGGAACCCCCCAGGGACGAGACGAAGAGGTAGGCCACGAAACACCTGGCAAAGAGACACAGAAAAAGAAACGAAGGAGATGGGATACACCAGGAGAGAAATGGAGAAGATGGCCACGGACAGAAAACGGTGGCGTTCCTTGGTCGATGGCCTATGCTCCCAGCGAGCAATCAGGCATAAGTAAGTAAGTAAGTAAATTAATCAATGTCATGGATTACGGCGCACTATAGTCACGTGATTTACGCCTGCTATCAAAACATGCCTCTAAACCTGTTTGCCCCGTATTAATTTGCGACAAATAACTTTGCTGAGAGGTTATGTACATCCTAACGAACAACCCATAGTATGTATACCATAAATGCATTGTCCTTTCGCTGCACATTGATGAGTTTATATTTATCGCGCGTGTGCAGAAACGGAAATCGGAACGTTTATAACGCGGGAAACATTTAAGCGCTACACCATCACGCACGGCTGACGACGTCGTGCTTGCGAGTCGTGCAAATATGTAGATCACTGGTCGTGATCAGCCAGTTGCGTGCCAGCAAGTGTCGTGTAGGGTCATTTAATAGACCTCTGTAATTGTGCCGAGTTCTTAGAACTGTTTACACGCCACTAAGCATGTATTACTCAAACTGGCCCCAGGCTTACTCAAACTGGCCCCAGAAACAAAAACAACTGATCGATCGAGAGAGCGCTAATCGTGACCAGCCATCGTCTCAGAATACGACTGCCAGGTAAACACGCGCAAACGACTAGTGACAAAAATAACCGTCACTTGCGCGAACTGGTCATCCGTGCGTGACGCCGCTTGTGGGCTAAGGAGATGACAAGAATGACGAAGTCAACAAAATGTACGACTGTTGGATCTTCAACGTCAAAGTTACAATAAAAACCACGGACGGTGTTGTGACAGAAATCCGATCTGACGTTAATTTAAATGGACATAGAGCCAGCGAGTCAGCGACGCTGGTTGATATAACCAGAATCTGGTGATGTCAACTATGACTTATTGTTTCATTTCTCAACTCAAGATTACATTATTTTATTTTCCGTGTAAAACAGTGCATTAAAAACGGAAATTTTGTTAGGTACACATACTACACACACTACACATTGACCTACCACTAAACAATTGTGTGGCACATAAAATAATATTTTCGCGTCCGCTCACACGTCCCTCGGTTCTCGCGCATTTAGCTATATCCAGTGACTCTAAACAGGCCACGTCCTGGTTGACCTGCTAAGTTGCCTTCCACCACTAACAGGCTCATTGGTAAAGGACAAATTAATAAAGCATACTATGTCCGCAAACAATGATTGTTTGTGCAGTCACCGTCAAGATCCATGTGTTAATTATTTACATTTACAAAACGATATATTCCCGTCACCGTAACCTGCATTTTGCGGTATACAATAACTAAAAAGTCTTCTCTATTGTGAAATCGCTACTGAAATAGTAATAAATAACTGAACATGTTATACAATAACCATATATTTTTTCGGGCTTCATATTCTAATGGACTATTGATCTGTCGTATACCTGTTGACTTCGTATTGATCTGATGGCGACGCACACAGTGTTTCCCCTGGGTAAAATGATTGTGCTATGGTAGAATGGGTTGAGCGAGCACCGAAAATTTGATACGACACTACGTGGATCCGGGTCATGGCAACACAGATCTATTTTAGACAATTACCTCTAAAAAAGGGTGCATTCTGAAGGGTGTTTAACCTATTCCCTGGGAAATAGAGGACTCAAATGCACAACTACAAGGTACCAGCACGTAAAAAATGATAGCAAGATATAACTAAGAAGTTGCAGTTTTGGCACATTTAGAGCGGAGTGCTTTAGTAAAACAACTCTCATCATATAGTAGGGGACACACTGCATGTGTTGGTACGTACCTGTCGTCGTGCCACGTAATACAGGCAGCCAGTTAGCAGCAGGAAGCAACAAAACACAAATGTCGGATCTGCCTGCTTCATATTGCTAACACTCACACCAGAGTTTGTCCAACTGTGCTTGCGCCGAATACGAGCGCACACAGACCTTCGTACAGGTAGCTCTCGCGCTTTACAACCAGCAGGCGCGCTCCTGATTGGTCAATGGCACCGCCACAGCGTCGTAACGCGTGACCGACATTCAGCAGTTATTTTCCATAATGTTTACGTAAAAGGTGCATTGGTAGGCACCGGTCAATGAGTACAATTGGTATCTATTTTCAATTGTGCATATATCAGCGTCTTTATCCTATTCTGCGGTAAGGCCGCCCTGGCCGTTACAAACGCAGAGCTTAACCCATTAGACCCCAGCCGGTTAAATTGACTAGTGCTCCTGTTCCCCAAGCTGCAGCCACTGATTTCACCAGTTTGGGGTGCTTGCAGATTTTAAGCTGTATCTTCAAAACTACTGATTTTCTATAATTGCAAGTTGTGTTTATTTTAATGTTCATTTAATTATCTTTAAATTGGTGTAACTTTGGTGTATGTTGGTAAAACATATGTTGTTATATATAGGTGACAAACATAGAACATTACTATTCTGGACAACAATACAGTAGAATATATCATGTTTTATTCACATAAAATGTATTATATTGTTCTATTTACACATGCTCTGCCTTGTTTAGATATGGTATTATGTAAATCAGTTCATTTTGTCTGGATATGGACAGGAAACACAGCTTTGCAAGACTTCTATCTTGGTTGTCATCATCCTATATGCGACTTCTGTGTCATGCCAATGTGTATGTTGACATTGTGATCACTGGTATTTTGACACCTGAAACAACGAAATGTCAACCATTAGGAAAATTGGCAATGTTACCTAATGATTTGTTATAATAAAACACCTAATTTTCATTTATAAACACATAATCAACAGTTTCGGTGCTGAAAACCCGACTACTGGTCACCCAACCTGGACAACGAAACATAAACAAAGCTCCGATCATTCATTTTATCGCTCATTCAGTTGTATTTCGTACGTAATGTAAACTTACCTTCAGTTCAATGCCAGAAGTGTCCAATCCAACGATATATAAGCACAAACTTAATCAGTAGTAAACAGATACGATGTCCAAGGCGCCGCCATTTTTGAAGGTCCACAGATGATGAACTTCAATCACGAAAAACTCAAAAAATTTCAATGCAAACTCATGTCAAAATTACCCAGGATTCATAGCTGAGATATCAAAGAATCAGTGGGAATTAGTCTCTTAAGTATCCGCAAGATGGGGCCACCGTTAGAGGCTTTATCTCCGCCGGACGCTTTCGGGCGCTCTGGGGAGGAGACACCCGGGCGCTTTTGGACGCGTGGGGTCTAATGGGTTAAAGAGAACCACAAGGGAAATGGACGTGCTAGCATTCACAGTAGGATCAAATAAACCTAATAATACTGATTAATAACCGCCACAATCACAGTGAAGGCATTCATTGGTGGCGGCGGACGGCCTATATATGTTTTACTTGTACTTTTTTCTATTTATTTCTAATAGCTTTTAACTACTGCAATTATAATTTTTGATACAAATAAAATAATTCATTTTGTCTCCCAAAGAATCCTTTTAAAGGTATTCTTTTTTTAAATGTAATGTACATAAGTGTAATTAATCATATTAACATACGCATTTCATATAATCATATGCCTACATTTCATTACAAAACATTTTTTAATTAATCACTTAATTTTATATAAAACATATAAAAATTACTCCATATACGTTTCTAGTTTGTGCTCCACATACACTATCAGTATACTATAAATAATTGGTAAGCCAATATAAACTATGCATTCTACGCAAACATGAACATAAAATATATCATATTTAAAAAAATATATCTGAGTAATAAAAAATTATATTAACTAAACACACAATGTTGTAACCAGTAATGTACGGACTTATATGCACTGGACTGCATATAAGTACGTGGTTGTAACAGTGTCATGTCTATTCATGTGCCAGTATTTACTCCTCACGCAATGTAAAGTTATGAATTAATTATGTATTTTTGTTTTACATTTTGTGTTGCAGTTAATGGAGTTACAGAAAGCAAGGTGCGCCTCAGGGTTGTGTACTGAGTCCATTTTTGTACACCTTGTATACAAATGACTGTCGTAGTGTTGACTCATCTACCCAATTTGTGAGGTTTTCTGATGATACAGCCATGCTCGCTCTTTTGAATGATTTTGCCTCATACCAGTCATATCTTTCTTCAGTGGTACGTTTCTCTAGTTGGTGCAGTAACAATTTTCTGCATCTGAATGTTTCCAAAACGAAAGAAATGTGCATCGACTTCCGTCGTAATAGAACTGTCATTGATCCACTACTTCTTCTACGCCTTTACCGTAGCATAATTGAGCCTCTCTTAACCTACTGCAGCATTTGTTACTACCCTGCTCTTTCTGTGAAAAACCGTAACAGGCTTCTGAAAATCTCACATGTTTCTGCCAAGATCATTGGTTTACCTACACCAAAGCTCTCCGAAATAATCGACCATGCAATTTTGAAGAAAGCTCGAGCTGTCGCTACTGAGTCTGATCACCCGCTCTCTACGTTCTTCCATGTACTTCCGTCTCAAAGGAGATACCGTTGTATAAAATGTAAAACATGTCGCTATAGCAGGAGTTTTGTGCCGGTGGCCATTAGAATGTTGAATGCTAAATGAGTCATATTGATGTCACCCGATTGAATTGTTCTTGTAGTGTATACATCTGGAAATTCATTTGCATTTTTTTGAGACCATCCCATATATTTTAGATGTGATCATGAGTTGTAAAATGCATATCCTTTTTAAGGACAATAAAGTAAAGTGAAAGTGAAAGTGAAGACATATATGCAGGCAATGACGTGTACAGACTGAAACCAATGGCGGACAATAATTATGGATTACACTATATGACCTGCATCAGCTTCATGTAAAACAGTTGATGTGACACGTTGCCATGTCCACATGTGGATAGGCTTCCTTGTTTCAGTGGCAGCTCATCTTACAAGTCAAGTTATATACCATTTGATGCACATTAATTGTGTTATGAAGATCAGTATAGCACATCATTTGCAGCCTACTGAACATTATTTTCAATTTAGCATGTTTTTTATACTCACATACACACTCATTTATACGTTTTATTTACACCACAAATTGGTAGTGTATATTTCACGATAATGATTGTGGACTCATGATTTCAGAATACAACTACAAAATGTATTTATTAATATGCTCACGCGTCATTTTATGTCATCTTCTTTCAATACTTTCAAGTAATACGTGCAGTTACTTAAATAAACAGTACACAACGGTACATAAATGCATTTTTTATTAAAGGTTGTTGGCCCATAAGGATCCCATAACATTGCCTCTACCACTAATGTATTTGTAATCAGTGTAATGTGATATCAGATATAAATTAAGCCAATTTTAAGAGATTCCATTATAATGGCTTGATTTTTTTTTCACTGGATGAAAGTAATTTTTACTCAGACAAAAGGAATCCGCATCTTGCATAAATTGATTCCCAAATCTTTCCCCCACTGATGCTACGCTTCCATTGCTTTGTAAAAGTGGCGCCACACGGTGGGCTGGAGACAAATCAATGTATCGTCGCTGCAACAGTGTTGCAGTGTGAACGGGCAAGCACGGACTTATATGTGCATATAAGTCCGTGGTGCAAGGTGTTGCATGCAGCCACGTTGCAAGCAACATCGTCCGGCCTTGACCTTTCTCAATCGGCTCGTTGCTTGCAACCGCGTTGCATAGTGTAAACCCGCCTTTAGCTTGGATTTCCAAGAATTTAGGTGCAATAGAAGTCACCTAATTATTATTATATTAACATATAATTTCACAAAATATGATTAATGCCAAATAAAAAGGAGCGCACAAAACCAACATTTCTATCCTGGCGCAGCTAAGATTTGGTTCTGTTTGTATGATAGACTGGTAGTTTTATTTCCAGAATATGCTAGGATTAGGTATCTGGAAATAAAATATTAACCTTAATCATTATGAAGGTGTGTTGTCATCGTTCAAGATATTGGCCTGATGCAGGGAAATAACAAACAATATAAATCCAGATTTGTGTGCTTATTGTAAAAAAAACTACTTTTATGTCAATGATGTCGATCATATAAGAGCTTGAAAATTCACCTGGATTAATTTTAATGAAAAAATGTGTATGTAATTATATTAGTCACCACATAGTCACAGTACAATCACTCCTGCAAAATAACAAAGACTCAATTGTAGTAAAAATCAAATGTATTTATTGAAACTGGTCTGCATTCTTCTTGCCCCACCATCAATACAAGTTTCTCTGCTGGGCCAGAACACACATTCGTTACACAACTTACACACACGCACACAGTTAACTAAAGCTAATAAAAATATGACACTGATATAACCCCACTGCTTGTAACATAGTTGTACAATGCAGTTTTATTGAGGCTAGCAAAAAACTGCTTTGCCATATTCAGCACCCTACTAACCACTGGGATAACACAACGACATTCAAACTGACAACTCTGCTGCAATACTTTATAGAATCTGACTGCGATCTGTTGATTTTAGTGAGCTAATAACTGCGCTGCCACTTACCATGGGTTTCTATGGCAACACAAGACACACACTCTAACACACTGACATCAAATGTTTCACGTCAAATCTTCGACACATTTAAAAACTACAATCACACGAAACTTGAGCAGTTACACTGACAAGCGAAATGTTTGACACGAAAGCACACATTTTTATCCAAACACGACTACGTATAAAACTTTACAGTCATGCAAAACAACGTCGAGATACTGTTCCTGCTAACACGAGAATGGTCGATGTTCTTTGCGTTCTACAGAATGATCCATTCAGCAGGTGTTGCCATCAGATGGCACTGATGCGTCCGTTCCCTCTTCATTCTGCAAAACGTCAACAGTGTTGATGTACGAAAACACACATTATGTTGTTATATGAACACGTAGCCTCGTCGATTTTATAGAAGAATTACACAGATCAAAATCATGTTTGCACAAGTGTTGTAACAAAAACAACAGATAAAAAAATGGCTTCGACATTCATTACATGTATGATTTTGGGAGGCATATGTAACACTGCATGCAGTAGGCGAATCTAATTTTATGGGCTTCAGTAATATGTCCATCATGTGATTATGTTTTTAATTCTGACTATGCCATATGATTTTGTCATGATGAAAAATATATATATAATTATACATGGGAAAGTTTTCTTTAAGACAAAATCATAACATACTTTTTTAAAGCGACGTCTTCATGTGGAAATGTTTGATCTAAGAGATATCATTCTGTGGTAATTATATAATAAACATCCATAATATACATTATCAATATTGTTGGCAATGGGCCAATGACACAGCTATTGGCAGGCAAACCATTGTTTAGCAGATCCGTTTTGTAAATTCTTTAAAATTCCAGTTTGTTGTAATACTTATTTTTAACTTTAAAATGTGTGCACCACTTATATATATTCAGTATGATCCAAGATTAATTAGTGTTCTGACATTACTAGGAGTCACTAATGCTGGAATTTTTTTTTTTATAAATTGCTGTCGATAATGTCGCATGCCGGTGGAAAACATTTAAAAGAAAATTCAGGGGCAAGAATTTCAATAAAACGTGTTTGGATTTATTTTTTATAATTCGACGGAGGTTTTGTAGTTTGCTTGTCACGTTATGGCTAGGTCATGTGACTCTACTGCTGTCCCTAGGCTGTACCTCTGCGTCTTCGTCAGTTGCCACCGCATCTGCTTCTGGGTTTTTGCGTGGCCGCCCACGTCCTCGTTTGACAGAAGCATCACCTCCTGGGCCAGGCTTCTTTACTGCACCACCCTGCAAGAGAATGGGGGGTTTTGTCAGACCACAGCTATAGTAGTATACACATCAATGTAGTATATGTGACAATAAATTATGCATGCAGATGAAGTCATCATGTGAAAAGCGGAAGTTCTTCTACAACATGTTTGTTTATGATTGCTCAAACTCCAGTACACTTTACTCCCTAGCAGACCTGTTCAACCAAACTTCTCTGGGAAAGGAAGAAAACAGTAATGCTGCAATTATTATGCAGAGTATTCACATATACAAATATGAATTTAGGTTTCTATAGATTTATAATTCTACTAGACCTGCAGTATATGGTGCGTTTGTATACTTTAAGAAAGACAAGCATTGCATTTTTAAAGCATATTTACTACTGAAAACTGGTTTACCTAAAAATGGGTTGCTAAAGTAGTAAGCTTTTGACCAATTTTAGGACCTATACAATATTTATAGTGTAATGTGGCATGTTACTAATGAAAATCATCTCATTTTAAATGCAGTATATGGTGCGTTTGTATACATTAAGAAAGACAAGCATTGCATTTTTAAAGCATATTTACTACTGAAAACTGGTTTACCTAAAAATGGGTTGCTAAAGTAGTAAGCTTTTGACCAATTTTAGGACCTATACAATATTTATAGTGTAATGTGGCATGTTACTAATGAAAATCATCTCATTTTAAATGTTGGTTTTAATCAAATAAGAACGTACTGCCTTCTTTGGTCGACCTCGAGGTTTACCGCTTGGTGCTTTCTGAAAGGAAAGAAAGAATTATTCAACACAAGTATGACAGACAAGAGAGCAGTCACATTGTACATGGAAAGCAAGATGTCAACTTATAACTCTTCTCTTAGATACTGGACGGGGCCCTTTGCAGGGCGTTTAAAGTCCAACGAGAATTTGTTAGTCCACTACAGGTTACACATTTACCCCATCCCCTGTGTGGGATCTTTTACTTCCCCTGGCATAGACACCAGATAGAAGGGACCAGCAGCTTTTAGTGTCTCTTCTGAAAGACACAGGCAAATGTGGGGTGAACGAAATTGCCTCAGTTTTGAAACGGCGGCAGGTGGGATTGAACCACTGCCCCCTCGATTGACAGTCCGGCGTTCTACCGGGCAACTACTGCTCCCCACTAGCTGTTTTAGTACCAGCCAGAATTGCACTGACACACAGTGCCAGCCATTTTTTTATTTGCACATTGTTCAAAAGTTGTGTTATTTTTATGCATTTAATGTGCAAAATATAGCATCTGGTAATCTTTACATTTCCTGAAATGGCAGATTTATATCACATTGATAATTTTATAACACTGGTTAATAACAATAATAACTTCTATGGCACCAATATCCTCAGAATTCGAGCTGCAAGGCGCACAAAACCAGTGGATTAAGCATTATCACAATCAAGGGCTGTGCAAAGGTTGAATAGGTGAGATTAAAAGGTGATGGCAAAATGTAGTAATGTTTTCTGCTGATTTAATCTTGTCAGGAAGTGTATTCCACAGAGTAGGCTAGGCTAGGCGAGTGAGAAACCTTGCTGGCCTTTGCTTTGACCCTGGGAACTGCAAGTAAATTTGAGCTTGATGACCGGAGCTGTCTGTGTTGTCTTGCTCGCGATAGAATTGAGAGCAAATATGGAGGTTTCTTAGATGAAAGAGTGGAATCCCATGGGGAGCCAACACAGTGATTCTAGGGGTGGCACTGAGTGAGACACACAAGGAGCCTGGGAAGGTTCAAAATCATTCACGAACCAGATGCAGTGTGAACACGCCCAACGGTTCACGTCGGCTCAATTGTTAGTAATGTGAACATAACCCGATGCAAAGTCAACTGGACGCAAACAGTACATTGTGAATATGGCCTTAGTCTTTAAAGTCAACTAAATTAATTTTAGAAACAACCAGTCAACAACATTTAGTTGATTTACATTACTATTACCAGAGAGCTGCTGACAGAAACGACATGAAGGGCTTCTACAATGGAAGCCCTGTTGAAGTTGTCTAAACTATAGCACATCCAACTGACCCAAAT
Organism: Ridgeia piscesae; assembly: GCA_025642075.2. Lineage (NCBI taxonomy): Eukaryota > Metazoa > Annelida > Polychaeta > Sabellida > Siboglinidae > Ridgeia > Ridgeia piscesae. Next base: position 132,185 of record JAODUO010000336.1, read on the forward strand.
AACCAGTCAGCATAATGTGCCCCGCTGGGTAAACAATAGGTCGCTAATCCCACCATTTAGCCATGCTCACAGACAATAGGGGACCTTAATCCAATCAGGAATTGTGTTTACTAGACAATGGGGACCTGCTTGATGACACTAATTACAAGTTTGAGACAAGTACAATGATGTACTAGACAGGTTCCATATTATCGCTCAGTCACATGGCATAGTCATTAATCAATGTGCCATCTGGTACTATTCAATAAAATGCCAATATAGATTGTAATTCATGTAAACTTGGCAAGTATCACCACGAGAAACATTACAAATAGAAAGATGCATGTCTAAAACATGTTTTATGATATATAGCCAGGATTACTGTCGATTACAGTTAACTAATTTGGTAAATTACTCTATTCAATTACTGAGCAGTCAAGTGATGTTTTAAGATATATAATAATTATATTAATACACTGAATCACTACAAGAGTAGAGTAGATGGTTCTTAATAATTTTGCCTTGTTATAAAAGTGTGTATCTTTCAATTTATGCTATACACACCTGTAATGTTAATTTTTATTACATTAATAGTATGTGTTAGGTGCTGTTTCTTTATATTTGCAAACTTCCAACAGTTGTTCAGCTTTCTTTTTATGGTTAAACAATGTTCTGTAAAAATTGTACTGGATGTTTATTTGCGTTATATGTTTTGCTAAATATATAAATGTTTAGCTAATAAAAATTGGGCATTTTTTCTTGTGAATACTGTATAGAATTTTATATTAGATTATGTCTTGTTTTGTATTTTGATACCGGGTAATGTAAGTGATCTAAAAAAATGACCAAAGAAAATCTCATTTGGCTAATAAATATTCTGACATTTAGCCAAATTGGCTAAACAGATTGTAGGCACAGCACTAGCCTAGATCACCAATGCCTGGGAGGTGGGTTCTGTACCACTAGCATGTAAGGATGCCAGCATTGTAACCATCTACAAGAAAGGTGATCGAACGAACTGTGGGAACTATAGAGGAATCTCTCTTCTTTCCATAGCAGGAAAGATCTTCGCCAGGATCCACTTCAACAGACTATCTACCCACATAACACTAGAGGTAGTTCTGGAGACACAATGTGGCTTCAGAGGTAACCGGAGCACCGTAGATGATATTTTGTCTCCGACAGCTACAAGAAAAGTGCACTGAGCAGGACCGACCACTGTACATGTCTTTGTCAACTTCAGTAAGGCGTTCGATACAGTTGGGAGGACCGGGCTATGGCAGCTACTGAGAAAGTATGGATGCAGAGAGACGTTCACAACGAGGCTCTACATACCGGAATGATGGCGAATGTTAGTGTTGGATGGGAAGTCTCGGAATCGTTCAGTGTTACAAATGGGGTCAAGCGAGGTTGTGTACTGGCCCCCACGCTCTTCTCCATCTTCCTATCAGCAATGCTCGACAAGGCTTTCCGAAACATGGGGGATGGCGTCTACATACAGACAGAGCGCTGACCTATTCAATGTCGCACACTTCAGAGCGAAGACCAAGACTACTCGGATACTAATGAGAGAGCTGCTATTCGTAGATGACAGTGCACTGGTTGCGTACACTGCTGAAGAGATGCAGAAAATAGTGGATGCTTTCTCCGATGCGTCAAAGAAGTTCGGCCTGAAGATTAACATCAAGAACACTGTGGTGCTGTAGCAACCCAACCCTACAAGAACCCGAGAGGAGGATATCATGGTTGATGGAAACAAGCTGAACTCTGTTCCGGAATTCACCTACCTCGGAAGCACTATATCGAGTAATGGATGCATTGACGATGAAATACAGAGGAGGCTAGCGCATCTTTCGGCCGACTATGCAGGTTAAAGGCAAGATAAACCGTGCAATCCTGCTGTCCACCCTCCTATACAGAGCCAAGGCCTGGACAGTGTACAGACAACAGGTGAAAAAGCTGCATGCCTTCATGATGCGACATCTGCGTTCGATCGTGAGGATAACCTGGATGGACAAAATTACAAACAAGGACATACTCAAACGGACAGGGCTGCCATCTATGGAAGATCTTCTGATCAGAATCTCCGGTGGACTGGACACCTCATGAGGATATCACCAGACAGGCAACTAAACCAGATTCTCTACTCTCAACAGTCTTCTGGTCACAGAAAGAGAGGGCGCCCTCGTCTCTGGTTCTAGGATACCATCAAGAGAAACTTGAAGACGAGAAACATAAAGACCGACTCATGGACATCACTCTCTCAGCTGAGATAAATGGAGAGCAATGGTCAAGTGATGGAAGCAGTCTTTGTCGCATCGCAACCGACAGCATGATGATGACCAATTATTAGTTGTTTTAATGCATGGCAGACAATTCATTATGCATAAACTGCATGATTACATAGATCATGAAAGCTAGGACGTTGGCATCATTATTTCAAAGAATATCCTGATAACATAATTTCAATGTATGCATGAAAGACCTCATTCACCGTAACTATCAAGTACCATAGCAGTTCTACTGACATACCTTTGGTGTGCTTTTTGCTTTTTTGGCTTCCGGCTCAGAGTCCTACAATCACACCAAATGGCTGTGTACTGAATGTGTAGCTGTGCCAGTGTTGTTTTATACAACAATAGCACTGTAAATAATAATTATTAGACTAGATAAAATCATTGACTATAATCTTACTTCCGCATTATCTTCCTACCTAGTAATGACTGAAATACATTACACATACAGATGAAAAACACTGATAGACACAATATGAAACACTGGTTTTGTGAAATACTGAAGCATGTAGAATGAAATGCATCTCAGGTTTTAGTGAGCATTTCCAAATGTGATAATAGGATCCTCACAAGCCAAAACTAAAGCTGGTTTACAAAACAACTGCACCTTCCTTTTATAAAAATGATTTGCCATAGTTTTAACAAGGCGTGTTATGTAATGATTACGATTTGTTAACAACATTTGTTTACAATGTTGTTTTTCTTACTAAAACAGGAATTCTAAAAAGACGTACTTCTACTTCTTTCTTTGGCCGTCCTCTGGGTTTACTTGGTGATGACACCTGAAAGAAACTTTCTTTTAATTCTGTCTTTACAATATTCATTCACAATAATATCACATGTACACATGTGTAGCCAATGCGTGCACAATCCAGGGTTTTAAGCAGGGTAAAATATTTGCTGGTCACACATTTTTTGGTGGACACGTGGATGTGAACTCGTATACATACAAGTCAGTTGAGCTGTTTCATGATCTGAAATAAACTGTACACATATGTGTGACAACCATTTTCACGGTATAACTGACAACAAATGATTTTTAAAATTTTGCTCATTAATTTTTGCACCCGTCCACTGTGATATTTCTACCTGTCCACAGGGGTTTTACCCGAATGAATATGTTATTCAGTGTACTGAGTTTGTTATTGACGTGATGGTTATTCTTGCTTTTAAAAGCGACACAAAACAATCAGTTCAGTATACCATAGCTGACATGACAACACAGAATATGTATACAGCGAGGACATCATAAATACAATATATGAGACATTTGGACTGAAGATTGTAATGAAAATTGTGAAATACATGTGAAGTACTCCCAAAGTAGTGATAAATATTTAAAAAAATAACAAGTATCAAGTACTTTGTATAAAAATCAGTAACAAATACTTTGGTCCCCCAAACCTGAATAGAAAGCATAGAAACCCGCTCCAACTTTTTGGTTTACAGCTCATCACACAGTGAACAATGACACGTATATTCATATGAAACTGAATTTAGTACTGTTCACTTCTCTGCATAAAAATACTGCAATTTCAAATCAACGTAACATTTCATAACATACCACAGGTTGTGATTTCTTTTCAGATTCTGGTTTCTTTGGCCTACCCCGTGGTCTACCAGATGGAGACTTCTGAAATTAAATCACATCAAAATTAGGCATTTAAGCCTATTTTGGAAAATATGTACACAATTTTAAAAATGTCTTAATAAATAAATGTTAACAAATCTTTAATAAACTTGCTAAAATTTACCTAGATATAAACCAAAAAAATTAACAATGACAACATCAACGTGCAAGAACATGTATTGTTGTTGCTTTCCAAGAATTTCAGTTTCCACACACATTCATTGACTCTTTCTCTACATAAACCTACTACCTAGCCGGCACAGCAGATTCCAATATATCCTATAAGTATAACTGAGGCGAGGAGTAAATTCTATTTAAAAAATATGAAACCTGGCCTTCAACTTTAAGATCTTTGCCAGCAAAAGGTTTGTCTAGACTTGTACAAAAACCATGCATTCTCCCCTCCAGGCACAGACGGACAGTGCTTTAGTTTCTGCACAAAACAAAAATTTTATCATAATTTTATATGTTCCTCAATTTATTATTTGCAACTAATTTTGTAATCAGCTTCAAACTGCAGTAAAGTCAGAAAATATAAGATAGATTTGACATTACAACAGTTCCCAGTTTTAAAGAATAAAATGTCAGGCGTCAGTCTATGCTCGGCTATACTAGTCTGTGACAGCATGTTCTGTGCCTAGCGAGAGCCAGAGGCTACCATTGTGTCATGACCTACTTTTCCGGTCAATTCTTGTTTTTTGCAGCTGCACTGTGTCGCCATCTGCATTAAATCTACTTTAATGCAGCATAAACGCATACACAAATTGCATTAAAAATAATGTAATTACGAAAATAAAACAACAGCGCATTTGACGTGGCTAGACATTATATTAATCAAACTGCAAATGCGAACAGCTAGCACCTGTTTAGGATGGCGGCCTCCCCACTTACGTCGGTTTTCGGTTTTGCGCCGGCGACATTTTTCTTCGGCCGTCCACGTCCTCGTTTTACAGGAGACGCATCGCCTCCTGCACCAACATTGTCTTTACCAACTGCTGCACCTTCTGATGTCCCCTCTTGTTTCGTATCAGAAGGCATGATCAGTTTCAGCTGCCTCGAATTTGTAACGAATGCCGAAAACACAAAGCACGGCACACGCAACGTGCACTAGTAATAATAATGGCCACCTCCGTAAACGAAAATCCCGCGCTAACTTCTGATTGGCCTATTGTAGCAATAAATATTTTATTAAATAACAATGTCATCATTAGTAAATTGATGTAGGTTATATACACTAGTTTTGAATGAACAGCTATTTTTTGATTTAAATTGAACTTCATTAAACTCTATAGGATTTCTCCATAACCTATAGCTAAAATAGCTATATTCATGCCAAAATTAATTAGCGTGCTTTCCCGCTATGTAAACAATTTATTAAATAATTTATTATAATTTGCATTAAATTTATTAAAGTAAGTAATTTAGTAAAATAGAAAGCCAAATAGCCAGTTGGCCATTCCACAAAAAAAAACATACACGTGGACTGTATACTTATGGTCCTTTTTTGCGTGCGCGTCCGTGCGTGCGCGTGCCTACGTGCATGAGTGAACGATCGCTGCATATATAATTATATATAGCGAGTCAGTCAGTGCGCGAGCTATTAGAGTGTGTGAGTGAGTGAGTGAGTGAGTGAGTGAGCTAGTGAGTGAGCTAGTGAGTGAGTGAGTGAGTGAGTGAGTGAGTGAGTGAGTGAGTGAGTGAGTGAGTGAGTGAGTGAGTGAGTGAGTGAGTGGTGAGTGAGTGAGTGAGTGAGTGGTGGTGGGTGCATGGGTGGGTGGGTGGATGGATGAACGAATGAACGGACGGACGGACGGACGGACGGACGGACGGACGGACGGACGGACGGACGGACGGACGGACGGACGGACGGACGGACGGACGGACGGACGGACGGACGGACGGACGGACGGACGGACGGACGGACGGACGGACGGACGGACGGACGGACGGACGGACGGACGACGGACGACGACGGACGGACAGACGGACGGACGGACGGACGGACGGACGGACGGACGGACGGACGGACGGACGGACGGACGGACGGACGAGACGGACGGACGAGACGGACGGACGGACGGACGGACGGAGACGGACGGACGGACGACAGACGGACGGACGGACGCGACGACGACGGACGACGGACGGACGGACGGACGGACGGACGGACGGACGGACGGACGGACGGACGACGGACGGACGGACGACGGACGGACGGACGACAGACGACACGACGGACGAGACGACGACAGACGGACGGACGGACGGACGGACGGACGGACGGACGGACGGACGGACGGACGGACGGACGACGGACGGACGGACGGACGGACGGACGGACGGACGGACGGACGGACGGACGGACGGACGGACGGACGGACGGACGGACGGACGGACGGACGGACGGACGGACGGAGACGAGACAGGACGAGACAGGACGGACGGACGGACGGACGGACGGTGAGTAAATGAGTGTGGGCGAAATAGAGTGTGATGGCATAAATGAGTGAGCTGTATAGTGAAGTGAATGATTGAGCGAGTGCATGAGTAAGTGCATGAGTGAATGCGTCAGTGAGTGAGTTAATTAGTGAGTGAATGACTGGCAGGTTTAATTAATTAGTCGGCCATCCAAACAAACACATACACATGGACTGTATCCATGCGTGGGGAAGTCCTCACTACGTGCGCGTCCGGGCCTGCGCGTGTGTGCATGAGTGAATGATCGCTGCATATACAATTATAATGAGTCAGCCCGGGACCGAGTGAGGGAGTTAATATTGGGTGAGTGAGGGAATTACTGAATGAGTGAATGAGTGAATGAGTGAATGAACGAATGGATGGATGAATGGATGAATAAATGAATGAATGAATGAATGAATGAATGAATGAATGAATGAATGAATGAATGAATGAATGAATGAATGAATGAATGAATGAATGAATGAATGAATGAATGAATGAATGAATGAATGAATGAATGAATGAATGAATGAATGAATGAATGAGTAATAGAGTGTGAGCGAGATAGAACGTGTGAGTGCATGAGTGAGCGAGTGATTGAATGAACTGTAGTGAACAAGTAACTGTGAGCGATCGAGTGAGTGTGTGCATGATCGAATGACTGAATGATTCATTGCGTGACTAAGTGTGTGAGTGAGTGACCGAGTCAGTGAGTGACTGCATGAGTGGGTGGGTGAGTGAGTTAGCGAGAGAGTGCGTGAGTGATTGGTGAATTAATGAACGAACGAATGAATGAACATATGAAAAAAATGAGTAGGCCATTCAAACAAACACATGCACGTGAACTGTATATAATTATGCGTGTGTACCCTTATTGCATACGCGTCCGTTCATGCGCGTGCTGGCACGAGTAAATGATAACGAGCGAGCGTGTACAGTGAGTGAGTTAATGGGTGGATGGGTACGTAGGGGCCTACACTGGGTAGATCGGTGTGTGAATGAATTGGTAAATGAGTAAATGATTGAATGAATTATTGAATGAGTAATTGAGAAAGTGTGAGCGAAATAGAGAGTGAGTGGTGGAATGAGCGAGTTGAATGCGCTGTAGTGAACGAGTGTGTGTGTGTGTGTGTGTGTGTGTGTGTGTGTGTGTGTGTGTGTGTGTGTGTGTGTGTGTGTGTGTGTGTGTGTGTGTGTGTGTGTGTGTGTGTGTGTGTGTGTGTGTGTGTGTGTGTGTGTGTGTGTGTGTGTGTGTGTGTGTGTGTGTGTGTGTGTGTGTGTGTGTGTGTGTGTGTGTGTGTGTGTGTGTGTGTGTGTGACCTGCTGAGGTACATATGAATGTTTTAGTAAATATAAAGCACAATTTATTGTCGGTCTGGTCCCAATTCTAAAATAAACAAAGATGGTATGCTACTTAAAATAGTTATGTTGGCTACATGTATTTGAATAGGGGCCCGCCTCAACCACACATATACTGAAAATGTTGAGGGTAGACATAACTGCTTGCCAGTAGCGAGAGGGGTGGCCAGGGGGGCTATGGTCCCCAATCCCGGAAAAAATTGGATGGTGGGGAACGGAGAACCAATAACTAGCTGCCTAATGCATAGAGTCACAAAGTACAGTGGATTTCAGGATAACTGTGTAAGATTTTGCTTCCCAGTCCTACCCTTTCACAAACAAAATTGTCATCATTCAAATAGGTTTAAGTTAGGAATTCTCCACTTCTATCGCTGGCTGCAGCATAAGAGTTGACAGAGCACTGAAAATGTCATTATTCTCAATGTGATTGATGGGTTCCTGTGTTGGACTTTCCAATCCCACCTTCTGGCAAAGAAATTGTTCATCACTCAAATGGGATCAAATTACACAAAGGGCAGGAATCTGCTGGTTTCGCTGTAGTCGATAAGTATCCGACCAGGCTGTATTCCAAGGGGTGACAGGGCAAACAAAAATTAATCATTAATTATGTGCTTAATGGCTAGTGCTTATTAATATATCAACACAATTAAGGTTGAAAAATGATAGTGCCCGACATGGCGAATATTAACTGGACTAAGATCAAGTTGTGCGATGCGGCCAACGAAGCAATTTATCTAGTGATTTTCCACTGGGTAGTCGGAAGTTTATATCTGAACTGGTATATTAATTTTACTACTAGACCGGTTTAGGTTTTTTAGGAGAGAGGAGTGAACAGTCTCGCTATATGCCTGTAAATTTGTTTTTTAACTAAAAAAAAGTGGGGAGGACATTTCCTATGCTGTTCCCAGGCTGAAAACTGGGGGGACGCGTTCCCGCCGTCCCACGCCGATCGATACCCGTGGCACTGAAGCAAAGAGGCGTCAACGCCACGAACCTAACGCTAACCACGAACGTGCGGCCTGCCAAGTTGTGCCTGCTTAATGCGAGATCAGTCTGCAACAGGGCAGATTTCCTTGTTGACTTTGTTGTCGACCGACCACGACTTGGACATGCTATGTTTGACCGAGACGTGGCCACAAAGCGAGGACACCGTGTCTGCAACCGTTACACTTTGCGGCTATCTCTTTGAGCATGTTGCTCGGAGTAACCATCGTGGCTGATTAATTTTGAATGCCTCGATCTACAACTACCCTCTCACAGGGTCCCATCTATAATACCTACGTCTGTTCGTCATCTATCGACCGCCATCGTCCAGTCCCAACTCCCAGCCGTTCGCCACCTTCCTCGTCGAGTGTCGAGACCTCGTCGAATGCGTCGGAACGAAGTCTGGTATCATCACCGTTGGTGACGTCAACGTGGGTACGGCGCGACCGAGATCCGCACGCACGAGCTCTTCACGCCGTCCTGTCTGACGCCAACTTAAGACAGAACGTCACAGGCTAAGCGCACAACCTGGGGAATGTATATATTTGATCTCGTCATTACTGCTTCTTCCTCATCACTAGTTACAGGAGTATCTGTTGACCATCTCGTCACTGATCACTCTGTTGTTCTCTGAGATCCTGCCACCCCCAGGCCCCGCCCGCCTCGACACAATAACGTATCGTTGATATCCTGTGATTGACAACTCCAACTTCACGACAGATCTCAGTGAATGTAATTTAATCACCCAAACTCTCGGTGATGCCTGCGGACTTTACGATCAGTATTGTTCTACCAGCTGTTCCTGGTCGCAGTCTCCGTTCGGCTGACCGGCCTCTCGTTGTCGTTCCTAGGATTAACCTAGCTGGAACGCTTCGACCGACGCGCTTTTTCATGCGCAGGACCCTCGCTTTGGAATTCGCTTCCATTACATCTCAGAACGCAATGTGATTCTGGCCTTTTTAAGAAGGACCTTAATTAATTTTTTAAACTAGCGTTACTTTTACTAAATTGTTTACATAGTTTTGTGCTTTGTGTTATTATCGCAATGAGTACCTTTTAATTTGCCGATCTGTTGTAGTACAGAGGTCATATATACACTGTGTTGTAATGTAAAATTTACATTCGTAACCTATTTTTCTTTTACATGTAAGCACCCCTGAATTTACTTTGTAAAGATATGTGGTGTTGAAATAAAATTGAATAGAATAGAAAAATTAGTCAAATGCCAAAGTAACTTACCTTTATTTTCGTGTCATCCATATTATTGTCATGGATTACACGCAATCTTCGTCTAGGTATGTTAAACGTGTTCTTCCCAGCAACTTTACCTTCGACTGGTGTTAACAAAAGATCACCATTTCTAATATCCACAATATTTGACCGTTTTTCGCTGTTTCGGCTCTTAATTAACACCAGAACCGCCAACATCCAACTGGGCTCCAACATTTGAGCTTTGGCTGACCCAGCTCCCTGCCCGCCGGAGTTCACTGTGCCACACCAACATCTCAAACACTCCACTGTCAAATGTTGGAAGTCCGCTAGCGTCCAAGACACAAGCTACTTGTCCACCCTGGTAGGCCGGGTAGTCCCAGTGGATGTGGACGCAGTCAGATGGTGTCTGTAGTTGTGCTCAAATCCCGATACTAAAATCAAACTTGATGACCTGTCGCGGGTTTTGACCCCTTCTCTGGGTCAGCATTTGTATGCTGCCTTTCCAAATTGACAGGTGCAGAATTAGCAACAAGTGCAGTACAAACACCAAGTATTTAGACATCAACATCAGCGCATCAATGGCAGATGCATCACCAGCAATAACGAGAGAAGCAGGAGCTGGTACAGTTCTAAATATATAGCAAATGTCTTCAAGCATACTGCATGCGCATGACGGGGGTCAACTACAGTATCAACAGCAAGTAAAGTCCTGATAACAGCGGTAGTATCAACAACAGGTTTATAATTAGCTACAACTAATGTATCGACAACATACAACATAGTAATAACAACAACAGCAGCATCATCAACACAATGTATAACACTCGGTAATTCAACTTCAGTGTGAATTGCAGATATTGTACTGAATAAGTAACAACAGCAGCAGTCGCAGCAACAACCAACATAACAGGCAGCAGCAGCAATTGCAGTATAAACGGCAAATACAACAACAGCAGTGCCCGTAACACATCCATAAATTGTAGTAAGTGAAGAATCAACAACACATACACGCACGCGCCGCGCGCGACGCACGCACGCACGCACGCACGCACGCACGCACGCACGCACGCACGCACGCACGCACGCACGCACGCACGCACGCACGACACACACACACACACACACACACACACACACACACACACACACACACGCCTACTGTCCTAACAACAACAGTCGCATCAACAGTAGGGGAGTATAACTAGCATGAAATGCAGTAGGCCTACTATCGCATATATGCACAGTTAGAGCAGTAACAACGCATTACCATTAACGACAGATAGTCATTAAATGACAGTATCTTCTTATTATTATTCTCCTTTTCCCACTAGGAGGCGTCAGCGGCCCGAATGTTTGATTTCCAGAATATTCTGTGTTGGGGCATCCTCCGGAGTGATCCGCAGTTCCTTCATGTCCCTTCGGACGCAATCCACCCATCTCCCCGCTGGACTCCATCTTGGCACCATCATATCAACAATTGCTCGCACTTCGTTGTTTTCTTCCATTCTCTGCATGTGTCCATACCAGCGTAGTCACATTTCTCTGACTTTATCTTAAATGACAGTATCGAGACCAAATTACAGTATTGCACTTGTACCAGTCAATAACAGCAGCATCAAGGATAATTGCGACGAACATTAACTATATCTACAACTACAGTAGCGTAGCAACATCAGATGCAATACTGACATGACGGTATAGTATTAACGAAATGTTCATGAGTAACCACAAATATATCTTCAAATATAGGATTAACAACAACGGCCGCATACTGTTTAATAACAATCATATAACTGGAAACAATCGCAGCATCAACAGAGTTTGTAGATGACTAGACAGAGCAACAATATCAATGCAAGTTGAATAATTACCAACAACTGCAGCATCAACAGCAAAAAACACGCAGCAACCAGGATAACTGTAGTATTATGACAGTAGATACAGTAGGTCAGTTTCAAAACCCGATATAACGCTGACAATGACTTCAGCTACAACGACTGGATCGTCGTTGGTAGCAACTTCATTATCAACACCAGCATCGTAGTGCGAACATTACCAGGGATAATCAACTACACATTTAGCAACACGGGCAGTATCTAGGGCAGACAATGTGTTACTAACAACAAGAGCCGTACTAGAGGCATTTGCATTACTAGCAACAACTAAACGAATAATCGAGAACATATTTTATGTTAACAATATGATAATAATATAATATCGACGCAGGTACAAACTTAGCAACACCTGCATTATAAACAATAGATACAATAGAAAACAACAACTATAGATGCATGTCTAACAGCAGCAGTAATATAGCATCAGTCCATGTTCCTTGGAGAAAAGTGTTCCTATCCAGGGGTGTAGCTAGGCATAAATACACGTGGAAGCACTAATTACTTATATTAATCTAAATTTTGTCATGACGGTCTGAATATTAAGCTCCAGAATGTTGTGTAGCATGTGTGACGATCCATGTAATGTAATGCGTTTTAAGTCACACTATAGCATACGTAAACAGAAAACGCTAAGGAGTATATACAAAACTACACATTGTTCTTATTGCGTGAAAAAACTGTGGACTTGATATACGATATTATACGTATCATATATTTGAATGTGCTGCATAATAGACAATAACAATTTTTTGTTGTGTTCAGTGTACTATAATAACGTTAAAAGTCAGTGGGAAAAGTTATGTTACAATGAATAGGTATATCGTATGCATTAAAATAAGCTATGTAGGCCTACTCATCAAAGCTAACACTTTGCAATAGTTAACAGTTTTTAATCATAGGCCCAGATAATATAATAATGTAAATTGTATGTGTTTTATTTACGAGTCTGTATTGTATTCAACATCGGTTCAGTTGCTATTCTCCCCCTTCATTCGGGGCGGAATAATAGGGCTAAGCGCCTGTTTTTTGACGACTGAACTGACGAATGATGCATTCAGCATCAAACTCTATGTCTTTGTGGATGTGCAAGGCCAGTTCCGACATGCCCACATTTGTCATTGTAGACCGCAGATAATTCATGAGACGTCGCATTGCGCTGAAAGATCGTTCTGTCGTGACGGTCGATACAGACATCACCATCAGTATGATGACTGCGGTGTACATGTTGGGGTTTAGGTCGGGACTGATATCTTGAACCATGTTGTCGAGTGTGTCTGCGACATTCATTATTCTCATCTTGCCTTCCAGCGACAACTTCATTTTGTACTTGACGCCGATCTCCAGGCATGTCATCTTGGAACACTTCGTACAACTGGACTGTTCTTTCTGGTGTCAGATGCACCAGTTGTTTCGGTGCGATGTACTAAGCCATGTAGCGACCTTGAGCCACTGACAGTCATGTGTTCATTTCCTGCAGCAAGTGGTCCATGAATGATCGGTATATTGCCCTCTTCAGGGCTGTGTCAAATATCCCGTACCATGTTGATAAACGTGTAACGAGAATGTCGTGGTCAGTGGTGTCGAAAGCGGCGGAAAGGTCAAGCAGGGTCAGTGCAGTAACTTTGCCATTATCATGTCATTGTGTACTTTTAAAAGAGCAGTTTATGTTGAGTGAAATTGTTTATACGCAGACTGTGACACTTTGGGTAGACCATTTATGTAGATGTGAGACCTGAGACGATTTGTTACAACCTTTTCAAGTATTTTTGCAATGAAGCTAAGGTTGTAAATAGGCCTATAGCTCTTCTTCTTTAGGTAGAGTTGTCTTTTTAAGAACTGGGTTTACATGCGCACATTTAAAATCTTCAGGAAATAAGCCGAAGCGCAGTGATGCATTTATAATGTATGTTATTGGTCTAATTAATACGTCAATTTACGACATGCTTTCAGTAGTATGGTCGGGAGTGGGTCAAGATCACAGGTTTTACTTGGGAACGACATTATTATTTTTCTCACTTCAGCAGTTGTGGCTGGTTCAAACGATGCGAGTTGAGAATTTAGTTGTGGAGAGTCAGCATTTACAGTGTCTGGAGTATTATCTGTGAAAGCTGAATGTATGAGGCTGATTTTGTCTTTAAAATTACTAGAAAAAGAGTTACACAATGACTTGATTGATGCATGGGTTGGTAGAGAAGGAGCAGGCCGCCTGTGTAAGATCTGATTTATGCATTTCCATAGCTGTTTTGGTGTAGCAGAGTTAGTTGAGACCATAATATTTTCGTATTAATACGACTTTGCTTTTGGCACTTGTCGGTTACATAGATGACATTGCCGTGTACGTGTAGCGTGACCTGTCTAAGAATGAACGAGATTTACGCCAAACACGTTCCAGATAGCGACGACGCGTTTAGATTTGATTATTTCCGGGGTCATCTCAGGAGGTGGCGGCTTTTGTAACACATATTTAGATTTAATGGGTGCATGTAAGTTTGTCAAGCAATGTCGTAAGTATTTGACTGTACTGTTTGTATAAGTCTGATATATGTTCTTTAGGATGTGTGACAAGGTGATGATATCAATCATAAATGACGCAGTGTTTGATACTGTGAATGGCTCTGAAAAACACGTTGTGTTTGGACACGGCTGGGGCTATAGGAACTTTAAGATCTGTAATTACTGTGCTGTGTTATGGGCTCATGACACAGTTAACTTTCCCATTGGCCACCATGTTAGCGTTTTGTAGGATTATAAGGAAACCAGACGCAGGAAAATTCTAAAAATTATTGCCTGTTGTTATCATCATCTCAGTGACATGCTGGTCAAGTGTAGTCAAATTCCAATATTTCGTTCTCTCGTAAAGTGCCGCTATGTATGACACCCGTCACTATTTACAAATGAATGCAGGCAGTAATACAACAGAGGTGTCAACAAGCCAAATCACTGCCAGGTACCCATCCGCTTAATAAAATCAGCTAAAAATTCACCATTTCACTGTCAACAGCTTCCACAATCACACCTGGAAATCAGACTGCTCAAATGCACTTATGTCACAGCAGGTGAATGTTGAAAAAAATCAAAATAAAAAAATATATGGGACCAAACAGGAAGTCTAACTGTGTCATGAGCCCTTATGGTCGGATGAGCCGAGCCATCTGCAACTGTAGGTGTCTGAATGTTTAAATTACAAGAGGATCGGGTTATCAAGATGTCGAGCCAATGGCAATAATTAAGCGCTTTGAGGAAACTCGATCGGCCCGGCCCGTACGTCATCAACGCTACATCAAGCATATAAAAGCGGGACGATGCGATGTATATGCGCTTTTTTTACCCGAATCTGGGGCTGACCAGGTCCAGCACACTGGGAATTCCACTGCCAGCTCCGCCATCTGGCGAACAGTGTGCATGGGCTACAAGGGTGGCAACTCGTCTATACTAGGAGTCGTGGCGCGGATATCTTTGTGTAATACGACGGTCACGTTCGTTTGGCTATGTTGGCGGTGTGACCGGTTATCTAGATGGTACTGTTTTATTGTCGTTGTGTGGCGCTGCTAGCTACGACAGTACATAGAAGACGTGGTCGTGACTAGATGCAGACGCGCGCGCCTATTTTGTATTTTTGTGTGTGCAAATTTGGTGTGTAGCCGTACAGGATCTAACTCCCAATGCGTTGCCCGCCAAGGGTCGGTGCTGTGTACGGAAGCATGCATGCTTGCATTTCTTGTATCATCCTTCTATTTAATGGATTCTATATTTATATCTTATATATGTACAAGGCTACAAGCTTGCATTTTATATTGAATAAATCAAACGATCAAACCCATGATCTCGACCAAAGGTGGCGCCACATGGCGGCGCCACAACGCAGCCTGGATAATCTAGGGACTGCGTTGCATGGTTGATTATACGTCCGACAGGAGGCGTGTAAATCTAAACTGCGTTCACGTGATGTTGAACATGGCGATGGCGAACGCGAAGTCGAAGTTGTTATTGGTACTCTTGTGTGTTCTTGTTTCTGTTGTCGCTGTGCAATGTTTAGATATATTTGCCAACGCCAACCGACGCAGTTACAACACGTTTGCCATGCGCCATAACGGCATAGGCAGTGACTTTCGGAAAATCACCAAAAAATCTCATCGCACTAAACGTGAAGCCGTTGCTGCTAGGAGATGACATCTGCAAAAAACAAGATGAGCATTTCCTAAAAGGAGATAAAACCGATTTTTCACACAATGTACGTATGATTCTGTATTATTTAATTTATCTGCCATAACTAGTTTGATATTATGTACTTTTATAGCCCATTTATTGGAGCATAAGCTCGTATTACGCTATTTGTGTGTATGTTCAAGTTGAAGCTTGAGTCAGACTCGGAGTCAGAGACTGCCGACCGAAGACAGTGTATCGTCAAATCTGTTTACTTTTAGACCATTGTGAACTTTGAGACATAAGCCAGTTAAGAAATATAAGCCGGTTCAAGTTTATGAGAGGTTATCAGGAGTTATTTGAGAACTAAACCAGAGTTGAATATGTCATTAAACATGACAAGGTCATATGACTATAGTGACTGTCAGAAATTAGATGACTCACCAGTCATATCCTCAGTTAACTAACTTGTTTCCCAAATCTACCCTGGTTTAGTTCTCAAATAACTCCTGATTATATCTTATTTGGACAGTTTATCAACATTTTACACAGAGTATGTAAGTTTTTATAATATAATAATACTTGTGTAATGTAATGTGTGTCTGCCATTTTTTAACAGCAATGTAAATACTTTGGCCATAGCTATTTGACCATATAGGGTCGAATAGCCCGGGTACTATTTGTCCGGATAGGGAAAAATAGCTCATGTTTGCATATACACTATTTGACCAGATAAATTCGGACAAATGGGTCATTCCATGTCAAATCAATCACTCAAAAGTCAAAACATCACCCGACTCAAATTTTTATGAAATTTAGTACAATTGTTGGCTCATGCGAGAATCTCAAAATAAAATATAAATCTTGGTCAAGTATCATTGAAGATATAGGTCACTGAACTTTGACCCAAATCGCATACAATTTTTTTTTATAATATAATAATACTTGTGTAATGTAATGTGTGTCTGCCATTTTTTAACAGCAATGTAAATACTTTGGCCATAGCTATTTGACCATATAGGGTCGAATAGCCCGGGTGCTATTTGTCCGCATAGGGAAAAATAGCTCATGTTTGCATATACACTATTTGACCAGATAAATTCGGACAAATGGGTCATTCCATGTCAAATTAATCACTCAAAACATCATCCGACTCAATTTTTTATGAACAATTGTTGTCTCATATCAAAAATAAAATATAAATCTTGGTGAAGTATCATTGAAGATATAGGTCACTGAACTTTGACCCAAATCACACACTGACTGCTACATTAATGCATATAACTCTGCTATTAATACAGCAAGAGAAACAATCCATATATCATTGGAAAGCCAATAAACATGAACACATAACTATTATAAAATTAAAACATTAGTATAAATAATAATGTTGTAATTTTTGAAATTTTACCTTTTACCTCATACCCAAAAAATATATCCTGATTTTGTTAGAGTTTTTATACAATATCCTACACTATGGCAGAAGAGTCCGTGAAAATATTTGAGTGGGCAAATAATATAATGTTCAGAATTACATAAACCCATGGATGAAAAACTGCACCAGGATAGCACTGTATAACCCAATACAAACATATAACACAGTCTCTGATGTGTAAATCATATATGTATATGTGTTCACTAATTATAAATGTCATTACTTCACCTTTTTCAGATCACTTCACATATTATTATGTCTGGGTTTAATGAAACTGCAATCATCACACATGAAGTTGATCAACTGTCAATACAATTCAATCAGCAATGTTTACCATATGTATTATGCAATACAAGTTGGTCATTTGTATGCTTTAACATTGCTCAGTATGCCATAAATCACATAACATTACAGACAAAATTTACAATTGCATGATCTTGTCCCTCTGATGGATAATTGCATAACAATAACCCCTGGTATATTGAATAGCAATTATGTAATTAGTGAGCATACATACATTATGGATTTATACATCAGAGATTGTGCTGTATGTTTGTATTGCACAGGTTATACAGTGCTTATCCTACTATCTCTCTAATATTTTCAGGGAATCTTCTGCAATAATAAACAGTGCTATCCTGGTGCAATTTTCCATCCCCGGGTGATGTCGTGTTTACTTAATTTAATGTATCTCTAAACATTATTATTTGCCCATTGTTTGGGTATCTGAGGTCAAATTAAAAAAAATACAATATTCTTATTCACGCTATTATTTTAATTTTATTACAGTTATGTGTGCATGTTTATTGGCTTTCCAGTGATATATTGATTGTTTCTCTAGCTTTATTAATAGCAGAGTTACAGGCATTAATGTAGCGGTCAGTATGCGAGTTTGGTCAAAGTTCAATGACCTATATCTTCAATGATACTTGACCTAGATTTTTATTTTATTTTTTATTTTGATGTACTCATGTCAACCAACAACTGTTCTAAATTTCATTAAACTTGGAGTCGGGTGATGCAAAAATTGCCAAAAAGTGATTGATTTGACATGGAATGACCCAAATAGCCTGAGATCAGCCCATGTTTGTGTGTGCGCTATTTGACCGGATAAATGCGGACAAATAGCCATTTGTATCCGGATGTATAGCCAGTAAATTAGCCACTCCAAAATACATATCTAATACTCTTGTTGTCATTATTCTCGTGCCTATGTACAATGAACAGGTGGTATAAGCTAAACATAATTATCGTTAAATGAGCAGATGAGTTACCGCGTAGACCTATTAATAGCACAAATGAAATATGAAACCACAGTTATAGTTGAACAAATATTTGTATGTAAAGTATTAATTTCCAAATATTTTAAAAATGTTTTTAAATCCAGATATTTTTGGCTCCATTTGCAAATACTGGATCAGTTGCATTTAAATGCATTTGACTCCATGTCTGCCATAGGCTTGGTCATGTGTTTTGGTCATAAATTGGGTGCATAACATGTATTTCACCTGAATAACATACCTGCTTTGGTCGATTGATTTGAAAGTGTGATATTTTGAGTAAAGAAAGCAATAGAATATCTCTACTTCATCTTCTGAA
Source organism: Ridgeia piscesae (assembly GCA_025642075.2). Classification (NCBI taxonomy): domain Eukaryota; kingdom Metazoa; phylum Annelida; class Polychaeta; order Sabellida; family Siboglinidae; genus Ridgeia; species Ridgeia piscesae. Next base: position 151,175 of record JAODUO010000336.1, read on the forward strand.
ATGATACGTCAGGTATGATTGTAGAATGTTATCCAGTATGTTATGTAATCATTAGGTACTTATCTTTCAAGAGTTGAGACCAAATTAATTATTCATTGGTTATGTTAGCAAACTGTTTAAAAAACGTGCAGACAAAAACTGTACTGTTTACTTTAGGAAATGTTCAATTTGATTAGAATCAACTGATACATGAAGAGCTGTCTGTTTGCCATTGATCACGTGACATGATGAGCATGTATGATAGAAAATAATAAATCAAATTAATATAATTATATGTAAAGTGGTTATGTTATGTAGACCTACTGACTACTGTTGCCCTCACAAAATTTATGCTACCTAGTAACCTTGATAACTGGGAAAAATTTGCTTTCTTTTTAAAATGTTCTTGTTGAAACACCCCAGTTATGTAGGTCAGCCAAGGTTTCATCAAACTGCATTCATGAGAACATTACACTGGTTTTGCATTGCTCAGAAATGCTTAAATTTCAGCTGATCATCATTTTAAAACATATTTCCTTGGCATATTATTTGCAACTTTCAGTGAAATAAGTTATTTTTGTGTACATATGGTCAGTTGTGAAATTTGTGACATGTTTGTATCAATATCTGGCATGTGCCGCATGACTTCAGCAAATCAAATGTTTGCTAAGAGTTATTTTCAACTACTAAAACTGCTACATCCACATTGTGCATATAATATAACATTGTAGCAGTTGTTACATGTTTAACTCAGATTCTGAATCAAAAGAAATACGAGAAACAGGGTTATTGCCAAAAAATACTATCTGCTTATTCAGACACATCGTGGGATGTTAGATTTCACTAGAATCTGAGACTTTGAAACTAAATGTTGATTAAACCATTGGCATGATATTGTTGGTTTTGCGAATGGTTTGAATGTGTTTAACTCTTGTAGGTGTGCATGTAGGCATGTAAACATAGATAGTATTTTCCTGAGCCTTAGTGCTCATTAGTTTGGAACTCAAACAGTAGCAGTTTGATCTTCACCATGATGTAATTTTGTCATCACATCTATAAATTGTGAGCATTATGGTGGTGCCAGCCATGCAGAGTCATTAATTTTGTAAATAGGTCATGGCAGTGAATGTTATCAGTTGACTGTTCTCTGAGCACTGCTAACATGGCTGATGTAGCTGTTTTTTTTTTATAGCTAAGACTTACCTACAGTTTAATTGAATACTGTTGGTCAGTAATTCTGTTGTTTCTCTAATTTAGTGGCTTCATTAAATAAACCAAAGCGAGCCAGGAATAGAGCATGGAAGTACCTATCTGTGGTTGTTTCAAACAAAAAACAATTGCGAAACCTGATCAAATGGTGAAACTTGAAATTGTCCGATTAATCTGTCACTAGATGTACTAGTATTCTGCCATTATGTGAGAGATCAAGACATTATTATGCAGTAAAAATGTAGTGATTTTGTAGTTGACATTGTCACTGCACTTTCTGTGGCTCACAGCTATTCATGACAAGTCAACCAAATGTAGATCATCTGATCTAGACTTTTTCATGTTGTTGTGAACAGTTCCATTAATCAGAATGACAATTTGACACCTACTTTGGGCTAGTGCTGCACACAATGTAAACACAGACAAATAAATAACACAAGTGGGTTCTATGCATACCTCAGTATAATACTTCAATTTGAAATAGTAAATTTTATATACTGGCTAGAAGTCAGTACTATGATTGGATCTAGGTTAAAAATGGAGATCACATGTACGGAGGCTTTTCTGAGCACTGTGTCCATTGAAGCGTGGCCAGACGCAGCAACAATGGCCTGCATGGTGACCCCGATTAGATAAGTGCTGTAAATTGGTATGCTGTACTGGTAAACACATCCAGGCTGGCGACAGCATCCACTTTTCTAGGTGTTTCCAGCACTCGGCTATATTCAATGTGGATACAGTGTTAAATGGTCTTATAAGGTCTTGTTCAACAAGTTGGGCATTATTGCCAAACTTATTTTCTACACTGGTTCTGAAGGTGGCCACAGCGAAGAATGTTGCTTGTCAGTGGTTGCGCTCTGTCCCAAATTGAGACAAAACTAACATTAATGTGATCTAGGGCTTTCTACAGGATAACATTTTTGTCAGTGACAAACCTTTTGCCAGACACGTGCATGTTTACTGACATGCAAACATATGAGCCAGTCGAGATGTGTGATAAACTATGCCCATTATCAAAGCATATTGAAAGACTTTTGTTCCATATTTTTTACTTGTCCAAAGTGGGTGTTAAACGTTCAAATGACGGGTACATAAAGCTATAATTGTGATATCCTGAGTCATAAGGGAGACACAGTGCCTATGATGACAACCATATTTATACACCATATATATCGTGCTTGCCTGGTCCAGGTTTTAGGACTCGGACCGCTGGCATATCAGGCAAATATGTGAATACCTACACTTTCAATGTCACCTTGTTCATCACTTGATCAGGAACGAGGTGCAAGAAAACTAGGCCAGCCGTATTAAATTAAGAAATGAAAGGCTTTACCACTGCTTACTCATTACTGTCAACTTGTCGAGCCACTTAAGCAAAATTTAAAGCTTTCATAGTAGAAATTGACAATGACACTGACATTTTAGGTAAAAGCCAATTTTTGTGTTGAGGTGACCCATAGGGTTTCGTTAATGATAGAGTTTAATTAATCAATGCGTTAATTGAACAATTAATGATACATTTTGTATGTAGCACTTATGTAGCATGTTTAAAGATATGTTATCTGTAATATATTTTTAATATAGCATACTGTCCCATTGCATCTTAAGTATGATCACAAGAATATCACTTATATCACAAACGGGTGAACACTGAAAGGTATAGCATTCAAACTTTAATGTAAACTAGGACTAGTAGAGATCACAAATGTCCTAAAGTTCTGTAATCTCCTAATACATCAATTGTTAAACATCATCATCAGCTGCGTCATCATCGTCACAGTCGGGTATTTGTGCAAGTGTTGGGCCGCTTGGTCACTGTCCAGTTGATCCTACAGGCAAAATGCTTCTTTTAGCAGTTGCAACTCACTTGCAACACAGCACAAGTTATGTTGGTGCTTGCAAGAGCAACGGATCTCTTGTACTCTTGTAGAAGATGTTCGGATGCTAATTCAAGCCATAGTTCTTTCTGTCCAGTACCAAATTACCATCTTCAGATTAATCTAAATAGAAACCTGTACATGCACTCTGAGTAAACTGAAGCAGCTACAGGTGTACTTCTGCGTCACAGTTATGGATCATAAACCAACTTTGTTGCTACTGCTTTCAACCAGTGAATCAGGAATATAGGGTCAGTTTCATTCTGAAAGTTGTTGAACTTGTGCCCAATTTAGGAAGTGGGGATCAATTACAGAATTTGAATTGATTTTTGAAACTTTATTTTGTATAATGTTAGTTGCAATTGTTGTCCAAACTGTTGCAACACTTTGCTGCCAGGAATGTGTTATTTTTTGTGTAGAAATATATATGATTTACTGCAACATTTTTCATAGTGGACTTGAGTGCTGTTTAAGTTGGAATTGATATTTTTGAAATTTATTATACAGATTCAATGTGGAAGTTACACCATGACTGTACTGAGTACAGACAACCTGCTATCTGTGACTAGCAACCACTTTGATGTGACTGTCTTGCCTATTCTTGGTGTAGCATCGGCTTATTTTTAGGTATCACTTGCTTTATGTTTACAGCATGCCCTGGAAAATGAGACCAAATACACGATGGCATTGGTTTGGCCAGGTGATAACGATGGTGTAAGTATGATAATACGTAGGTAAATACTTATACACCAATCAACTGTTTAGAAAGACATACTGTGGTATACGGACATGCTCAGTAGGCTCATCAGCTCATGGTCAGTTGGAAAATATACAATTGTTATACAATCATTACATCGTTCCAAAGTTAATTACAAATTGACAATTGTGGACATGTCTGACGCTCCATTTGGGTTGTAGGATTGTTTCATTATTTGTTTGTAATAGTTGCCGAGTCCTGTGCAAGTTTTGTTCATTTCTTCTGCATGTGAATAACTTACTTAATTAGGATTGCAGTTGACTTGATGCTATCATTGCTATGTTTATTTAATAAGGTTTTGCATGCAATTTAGCCAGTTCTAGAAGCCACATTAATATTTATGGTTCTTAAAGCTGCACAGCACAGTTACCAATGAGGTAATCTGTGATACATTTTCAAAGAAATATGCCATTGAGACCAACCACACATGCTTTCACACAGACAGGAAAAACTTGAATCAAATTAGCAATCAGACACTTCGTTTTATCCCTGATTATTTTTTGCCTTGTGCACAACATAGCTACGTGCTTAATTGTTCACTGGCACACCCGGAAGGGTTAACGTTTCGTTTGTTTCGGCAAGGATTGCATCCAGGTTACGTCTGGTGTTGTTTATTTCGTGAAATAGCAGCTATTGCCAGCAGGTCAGACGACATCGCATTATTATTGTGGCATGATTATTTATTACGCATTTTTAGCTGCCTATGTTGTCCTAGATATGTGGTTGTCCTGCACAGTAGGTGACTAATTAATTATTCATGTATTCTCGATCAGCCCATGAGTCATATACATGTGAGCTTTGTTGCAAATGACTGTCGCAGTGGCTGTAAATATAATGTAGTCTAGCCAATGCTATTTATCTGAGGGGCTACCGTATTTACTTGTTGAAAAATTCACTTTCAAAACTAAATATTTTAGGTCTATTTTGGCACCCGTATGAAACATAGTGAATCTCATAAATTGTAGTACATTTCATTCACCTAGAGATTATTCTGTAATTCTCTTGATGTGCTGATGTAAACATGTTGGTGTTGTACTCAGGTATAGGTATAATAATTTAACTTACATTTGCCATAAATAATAGCATAACATTATTTCCTAATTGTTGTATATATTTATATATGATTCTGGTTTTGAAAGTCAATTCTTCAGTTATAATCTCAGCATAATAATGAAGAATCCTAAATATAAAAACACACAGGCTAATAACATTGTAGCATAGCAATGCATTTATTATTATTTAACCTTGTTCTGCAGAAAATCCTGATGGTGACAACTGAGGAATTCTTCATTTTTGCAAGGCCGTCTACGCTCTACCGAAGGTTGGATATTAATCTTGATCGTTACTTCCTGTGTGCTAGTGTTATCACTCTCCATGTGGTTATCTACTAGAATAGGTCTTTTTTAATTACAAGTGTTCAGATGTACATGTTAACATGTGATTAAATATGGATGAACTGTTAACATTCTGAGGACCAGATGCAGTTGATCTTAGGCAGCATCACAACACTTTCTTGCATAGTTTCTGACTTGAAAGTACAAAATCAGCTTCAGTTGTTACTATGAGCGACAAGATGCCTTGAATTATGATTCCATTGTTTCTAACAATGTTGACAAAGAATTGAACGGGCATATCTAGTCAAATCATCAGCATTCTTTTAGAGAGATATGCAGTGAGTCGTGTTCATCCAGAGCCTGATGCGACATCCTAAACTGAAAGTGAAACTGTCTCACACAGCTGTTACCACCAGTGTGATGTATGTTGGGGACTGGGGAGACTTGGATCATTATGGCAAATAGCCATGTGCACTGTGTTGCTAGTTGTGACAGTGCCTATACATGACCTTTGGTGTAAAATGGCAGGATAAAACGTGAACAGTTGGTCAAGATTAGCTGTAGCTGTAGGAGTTTCAGACAACACTATTATGTTGCTGGAAAGAACAGCTCCTCCAATGCTAACTAGCGTAATTGTAAAGCACGTTAGACAGTGTTTTGCACTGGATATCTGACTATAAGAACATTTTTAATGTAGTCTAAAATGGCTCACATTGCAGTCTAGTAAAACTTTGTATTTTATCCAAGTAGAGGTAAACAGAAGATGACGTAGAACATAAAATTGCAACCTTTTCTTTGATATCTGTGTGAACAGATAGTCTGTGTTAAGGTCTTGGGGACCTTAGCCAAGTATAAATTGCCACTAAATTTAATGAGAAGTCGCCTATTTCAGACACATGTAGCAGTGGTTACACCAGCATTATCCTGTGTAATGGCCCGTTACGCTGTTACCTGGAATATTGGTTTTTTATTGTGCCGTAGTTAAGACCATTAAATGTCACATGCTCTCTAGAGGTAAACATGGGCCGGTATATTGAACTAGATTTATGTTGGGTGTGGATGTCCCAGAATATTTCATCTGCATGTTCTGCAAGCACCAGATTCATTTGCCCCGTTCTATGATGACCATTTGACCTTTAGCCTATGATCAGTTTGTTGGCATTGCATTTAAATACCAGACACATAGTTGTTTAAATATTTATAGTGTCGTTTTAATAGGCAGATTAAGTGATGAAAATTTACCAGAGGACAAAACTAGCACATTGATAAATTAACTTGGACATTGTTATTGGCTGCGTGTCTTAATTGACAACGGCAGAAATTAATGGTCAACGGGAACAACTCCTAAGATCCAAAATCCAGCAATGGTGATAACAGCTGCCTGCTTTTGCTCCGTGGCGTGCGTGCGTGCGTGCGTGTGTGTTCGCGAGTTAATAAAGCTTAGGTGAAGTGCAAAGAGGTAGTTGTTTAGAATGGTTTCAGTAGACAGATTGGGTGGTCAGTCATTCCCAGCTGGTGTGATGAGTTTCAGATACTGTAGCTTGATGATTATCGCCACCCATGCTTTTTTGCACTGGGTGGGTATCAGCTAGTAACATGCGTGAACATCTCTGATATTAGGGAAAGTGCATTTACAGTTTCTGTGTACTGTACACAATTATACACAAATCTGCACTCAGATGTTATAACTCAATGGCCAGTAGAAACTATGAACCTTGAAACATAAGTTAACAAGACCCAAGAAACATTTGATCACAAAATGCAGTGTACAGAGACAAATGAAAACTTTCTTTCGTAAATTTTATTATCTCTAAGTGGACACACGTCTTAGCATAATGAAAACACAATTGAAAATGTACATTTGTGCCAAATGTTATGGTATACTTGTAACTCTAGATGGATTTTCTTAAATGTTTACCCGGTAACTGTCTTGGGTGTGACACAGTGGCTACTTTTGTCCATCTCTTTGTGTGACTCTAAAAAAAGTTCATTACAGTACCAGATAAAGATAAAAGAAAAGTTCAGAGCGGTTTGATGCATTCATTATCTGAGATTCCTAACTATAATATCTAGGCGACGCAAACCTGCAGCTGTTTAAGAGGAACCTTGTTGTTTCAGTGAGGATGGTGGAAAGTCGTTCCAGAGCATTAATAACGAGATTGGGGAGGCGATCATTCGCAAGAACAACGGACTGCAGAAGAACCCACACCAGAATGGATTGGTTAGTGCACACGATGTTCATGGCTCGGCTAACTGGCGGTTGTCAACTCACAAAATGTGTCCTGCCACAGAAAATTGGCTATTAACTTGTAAAATTGCGAAATGGAGTTTTGAACATTATTGCACTTCACAAACGACACAGGTTTTCAAGCAATAAATTGTTGAAACATCGGCAGGGTTTTATTCATTGCTAAAATTGAAGCCAAAAGCACATTTTGAGATACAATTTACTCCTACTGCATATGTGAGTTCACAGATGTGTGCATTTTAATAGTTTTTGGATAATTTGTTGACGAAAATGAACTGCAAATTTACAAAAAACTGATTGGACGTGACCTAGGTAGTTATTTTTTGCTTGTGTGCAGAATGTGTCTCTATTTCACTCAGCTGTATGATTGAATATCTATATATGTATATGCAGTGATGGGTATTCGTATACGAGTAGTCTTCATGCATTAATTGCACTATGGCTGAACTGTTCCCAGGACAGTCACACCGATGTTTGTGTTTGATTGAGCAGGTCTGCCAGTGAGCAGTGTGGAGTGCCTTGAGCAGTGCCAGGGACTGGATATTGCACTATGTAAGAACTTACCTTGTACCTTTATGTTACCTGCTCTAGGCGTACCTGGTTGCACACACACAGACCGCTCACTCACAGCTGTGGATCACTAAGGACAGTGGAATGCATTTTGAATCAGTCAACCTTACTTTCATGCTGGATGGTGAACTGATCTTTCATCCCAAGCCAGTTTGTTCAAACTTGGTCCTGACCGTCTCAGAGAGTGAACAGGTACCGGTAATCTATATTCCGCTTCAATGATCTATTCAAGGAAATGTTGAACACTCGTCAGTGAAAATCGTTCCATATTTCATTGAAGATTAGTTTCTTAATCGTTTTATTTCATGTTTGACGCATTCGACCCTACATAGTCATGCAAACATAGTTCCTAATAATGCATAACAAATTGCAAATAAAAAACCTGGTTTTATGTCTTAATACCTTTACCATGTGAACACATCTGAGATATTCTCTCGGATAATATCTTGTCCCATATGATTTACCATATATAGTCCAAAAAAAGTGAAGGTGTCCTCCTGTACGCTAGGTGGCAGCACCGAGGTACACCTTCGTCCTCTTATTCTCTATGGCTGACGGCGAATCACACGCGACTTTCCACGCTAAGTGTTTTGGTGCTTTTATACCGTGTTTGATTCCTTGCTTTTCCCAGCTAACAGGATAATTGTGTTCTTGATCCCTTTCTGAAGTAGTTAATACTAGTCACGATTGACATTTCTATATAAATTCGCTTTTCGGACTTGCGACCGATTTTATTACTTCCCACTCAGCAGGGAGTGGGGTGATCGGCCCCCAAGTCCAAAGTTCATCTGAGGCCAGCGGGGACACGCTAAGGCCTAAGCCGGCCTGTCCTGCTGACTCAGCAGGTTCATTCTCGGGTGGCTGTGTTTAGCAGCCCTCGTTTTAACTTTGTTTAGTTCCCGTCTGCTGTCGGGCTTATTATCTGTACTTCTTATCTTATACCGCGTACTACCCGCGCACGTGTAGTGCCGGGGTTGTTGTTATTATTGCTACTGTGCCGTAGCGTCCCGTTACGTGGCGTAGACTTGCCGCTCGACCCGACTTCTAACGTTACTATTTTTGTACCGCTAACTTGGTTTTTTGTTATCAATACTGGTAGATTCCTGCCTGTGTTGTTGCACCAGTGTGTCTTGGCACGACTTCAGTGTTTTTTGTTGTCGGCCTTTTGCGGACTGGCAATTTGCAGGTAAGTGGGCGTTACAAGTGGGCGATATTAGGGATATTTTCGTAACCGGTGCACGAGTATTTTCATCTTTACTCTATACGGTGTGTACAGGTACCCTTACAGTTTATTTGCTTATGGCTATGTCTAACCAAAGTCAGCCACACATGGAGACCACTTCCAGCCGTTCGGAGGGGGGTCAGTCTCCTTCTACTGGGAATGGCAACCCAGCACCTGCCACGGGACATGGGGCCCGTCTGGTAGGGGACAGTGGGTCGGAGAGTGGCCCATCACACTCGATGTCCTCGCCAGACTGCAGAGGTCAGTCAGGCGACCATAGGCATTATCTTCCTGCGGGACATGGGGCCCGTCTGGGAGCGAGTGTTAGGTCCAGAAGGGACCTGTCTGCCTCCTCACCTGATCGCAGAGGTCGATCAGGGTATGAGAGGCAGCGCCATGGAAACCATGGCAGGAAGGGAGACAGGCAAAGGGTTTCTTCGCCGGGCCCTTCCAGTGGCAACCGGGTTTCTGTGCTGAGGCACAGGTCCCGGAGTTCCAAGTCAGATGATAGGTCTTCTGGGACCTATTATCCAACTCGGGACAGCCGTATGAAGCGACGACGGCACCACTCTCGCCATGGTCACGTCTCTCGGCGTGATGTTCGCGATACCAGGTCACGGCCGTCCCGAACTAGGGACGGGACCCCACGACCAGATAGGCCTGGCTTTAACCCTCTGTCTTCAGACCTACTGAAGGTGATGCGGGAGATGCAGCACACGCAGACTGTATTGATGGCTCGTTTAGAGGCCCACTCAAACACACCAGTGGAGAAGGCAGTCTCTGATACCCTCTGCGTGGATGTTGAGCGGTCAGACAGCTTCTCTTCAGAGGAAGAGACTCCAGCCGAGTCGCGTGAATGGCGTCCGTCTGTGGCTGTCCCCAAACCGGCAGAGGAAGTCACTCATGAGGTAGTGAGTGACCAACATGATGACAGGCCTCCTTCAGCAGGTGTTGTACAGGCATCATGCGTAGATACTGAACGGGCGAGTTATCAGCGGACACTGAACTGTGTGCTACAGTGGAACAGGTTATCTGTTCCAGTCCCTCAAAGAGAAACCACTTTTGGGGGACAACTGTTTCAGCACTGTCAGGAGGTGATTCCTGAGGAACGACACCCAGCGCTCCCACAGTCAGAGCTGTTATCTAGTGCTGTTCGCACTGTAAACAATGCCATCAGAGGTGTGGCACAGTTTCCGTTGGAGGAGCCAGGGAAAACCCGGGACGGAGCACAAAGTTGGGGCTCCCACATATCCCTGACTTCTCCGCCGATCCGTTTTTACAGACCTGACTATTACAAGGTGTGGCATGCACCTGAAGTTGTTCCAGAGGAACGCGTGCTCACAAATAAACTGTGGTCAGTGGATGCAGCAGCGCTGCGTAGTGGAGGCAGGCCAGACGGTGCTGCATGTCCAGTGAAAATTGCCCAGTTGCGGGACTGGGAGGCCATGATACGTGCCAGTCTTGGGGTCCTGAACCACTTGGACTGGTTCATGTCCACTGTACTTGTGATCCTTGGTACAGGGGATTTGACATCTGAGAAGGTTGCTGAGGTACGCAACCTCCTCTCGTCATCAGGAATTGCGCTGAACCATGTCAGCCAAATTCAAGCACGCCTTTTGGGAAGCAATGCCACGGTACGCAGAGAATCCATCCTTGCCGGCTCTGTTCTGGATAAGGACACGCGACAATTCCTGCGTGACCAGCCCATCTGCCTGCCAGAATTGTTTGGCAGCAAATGTGGGGAGGCATTGAAGGTTGCTTCGGAGGACCGTCAGAAGCAGTTTATCCTGAAAGCTGCTCTTGGTGGTCCATTTCGGTCACCGCCTCTGCCCACCTCCCAAGGCGGCCAGAGGTTTGTGCAGAGGAGAGAGAAAGGTAGGACTTCCTACCCTCCAAAACCTCAAGGGCATACTCGGCTACCCAAACCTAGTTTCCCACCTCGGAGACCAGGCAGGGGCAGAGGTAGTGGGAAGCCGTCTACCGCAATGGCAGGGCGCGCCAGGCCGAGTGTTTGACGGTGTGCAGCTCCCCACAAAAGTACCAGTGGGGGCTCGACTTTTGGGCTTTGCCCAGGAATGGGATTGGTTGACTTCGGATTCCTTTGTAACATCAATCGTCAGAGAGGGTTATCAGATAGAGCTTCTGTCTCGACCCCCGCTCTCAACCGATCCCATTCCTATGCCCTGGCCTCGAAACTCGCACAAAGCACAGACTCTGCGATCCGAGATCAGGTCCCTGGTAAACAAACGGGCAGTGGAGGAACTCTGTTCCCCACGACTGTCACCCGGGTTCTACAGCCACATCTTCTTGGTGCCCAAGAAGGATGGCGGTTGCAGACCGGTGTTCAATTTGAAGCCCCTGAACAGGTATGTCGCCAGGGAGAAGTTCAAAATGAAGACACAACGGGATATAACCACAGCATTGCATGCCGGGGATTGGGCAGTGCGCATCGATCTCACAGATGCCTACTTTCATGTTCCAATTCATCTCAAGTCCAGGCATCTACTGAGGTTCGCCCTACAGATGGAGGACAGAGTCAGGGTGTTTCAGTTCCGAGCTCTGCCATTCGGCCTAACATCGGCACCCCGGGTTTTTACCAGGGTGATATTGCCAGTGGCAAAATTTGCCCATTTACATGGCCTGCACTTGATTCAGTATCTGGACGATTGGATCCTGAAACATCAGGACAGGGCCAGTCTGATACAAGAAATCGCTTGGTTGAAGGCGGTCATTTGCAAAGTGGGGTTGGTGGTCAACGAGGAAAAATCCCAGTTTGTACCCACACAACGATTTGTTCACATCGGCATCGAATATCATCTGGACGTGGGCTTGATCTTCCCCCCCATGGACAGGATCTTGAAGATCGAGAATTCCATCCGTCAGTTGCAGACTGTCAGAGTGACAACGGCTCGCTTTTGGCTATCCCTGCTAGGTCTGCTAAATTCAGCAGTCGATGCCATTCCACTCGGCAGATTGCATTTAAGGCCTCTGCAAATATATTTGTTGGCACACTGGGCACCAACATCAAAAGACTTGAAAGCACTCATTCCCGTGAAGCTCGATCTCTTACACGATCACCTGGCGTGGTGGCAGAACCGGTCCTTCACGCGGGCGGGAATGTTTCTGGATCTTCCTGACCCACAAACTCATCTTTTCACAGACGCATCCACTACAGGCTGGGGCGCCCATCTCGAAACAGTGTACACAATGGGAACTTGGACAGTCCCCGAAGCCAAGTATCACATCAATCTTCTGGAATTGCTGGCAGTGAAATATGCTCTGCTCGCATTTCAGACCTCACTGCAGAAAAAATCGGTTCTACTGATGTCGGACAATGCCACGGTTGTGGCCTATCTGCACAATCAAGGGGGACAAAATCCATCCCCTTATATCGCATCAGCAAAGAGATTCTCCTCTTCGCTCACCGCCTGCATATGGTCCTACAAGTCAAACACATTCCCGGAGAGAGGAATGCATTAGCAGACCTGCTATCTCGCAAGGACAAAGTAATTCACACAGAGTGGACACTCAAGCAGTCAGTAGTGGATGCCATCTTTGGGGCATGGGGGAAACCCAACCTAGATCTGTTTGCTACACGGCTGAACAACAGGCTTCCGGTTTGGGTGTCTCCCATGGCAGACCCTCAAGCAGTGGGAGTGGATGCTCTGTCGATGTCATGGAAAGGGATGTTCGCTTACGCTTTCCCTCCGTTTGTGATATTGGGGAAAGTGCTCGAAAAGGCGCTCAAAGATCACCCGTGCGAATTGATACTGGTAGCCCCCAAATGGCCCAATCAGTCTTGGTATGCCAGACTGTTGGATCTGCTAGTAGACTTTCCTTTGCGCCTGCCGCTGAGGGAAGACCTCCTGTTTCAACCTCACAACAAACTGAGACACCAGTCCCTACCAGCGGTGTGTCTACACGCTTGGAGGCTGTCCAGCGATCCCTCCAGGAGAGAGGATTTTCACAGGCTGCTTCAGCCCAGATCTCCAGGGGCCGTCGCCAGTCCTCACGAGTTGTTTACGACAGCAAGTGGCGACTCTTCTCTGGTTGGTGTGAGGAACAGGAGGTTAATCCTTTCGAAGTCACTGTTCCCCAGCTAGCTGATTTTTTCATATACCTTTTCAATGTTAAACAGTTAAATCCACGGACCATTAAGGGTTACCGGTCAGCGATCAGTGCGACAGTTTCGGCATATGGTTCACGGCGAGAATTCTCGGATTCCCCGGAACTGTCGGCGCTTTTACGAAGCTTTATGTTGGAGCGCCCTCCACAAAGGAAGATACTCCCTCAGTGGAGCCTCCCTTTGATTTTACAGGTCCTTCTGAAGCCTCCCTTTGAGCCACTTCAGAAGTCAGACCTCAAACATTTGACGCTCAAAACAGTCTTCCTCACAGCATTAGCTTCTGGGAGGCGACGTTCTGAGTTGCATGCACTATGTTTTGATTCGGCTCATTTCCGGCAGAACCAGGACCAGTCGCTGGTCACACTATATCCTGACATTGATTTTGTGGCCAAGAGTCAGGTGTTGGATTCGGTTGCGACACCGATTAAGCTGCAGGCCTTTACCTCGGTGGGGGGAGGACCCGGATAGGAAACTCTGTCCGGTCAGGGCCTTGCTGCATTACAGAAAGGTGACCTCAAATCCCGCCCTCCGGAAGGGTCGCAGGAGACTGTTTGTTTCCTATAAGCTAGCCAAGACTGATGAGATCAAACGAGCTACAATCTCCTCTTGGCTAACTAAACTGATCAAACTCGCTTATGAGTCGGAACGCGGTAATCCGCAGACCTTGCAGGTAGCCAAAGTTTCGGCTCATGAAGTCCGCGCCCTATCAGCTTCCTGGAGCGTCTTTCGTGGCGTTCCCATGGACGCGATCATGGAGGCATGCACCTGGCGAGCAAAGAATACATTTTCGGATTTTTACTTGCGCGATATGTGCTCTTTCCTGGACGACATGTTTGTCCTGAAGCCCTCCGTGGCGGGTCAGTAAGGTTCCCAGGTCACACATACCTAGCTGCACCTTGCTGTTGGGCATTTCACTTTTCTGATGGGTTTATGTGTTAGCGTGATTCAAGCGCTTCCCACCACCTATCGGATAAATTCATCTCAGATGTGTTCACATGGTAAAGGTATTAAGACATAAAATCGTAAAATTTAGTATTAATTTTAGTTTTTATTATTAATACTTACCATGTGAACACATCAACTATCCCACCCGCCTCCCCTCTTTGCGTTGACGCCGTCAGCCAGTATGTATATAAGAGGACGAAGGTGTACCTCGGTGCTGCCACCTAGCGTACAGGAGGACACCTTCACTTTTTTTGGACTATATATGGTAAATCATATGGGACAAGATATTATCCGAGAGAATATCTCAGATGTGTTCACATGGTAAGTATTAATAATAAAAACTAAAATTAATACTAAATTTTACGATTTAATTGTAATTGGGTAAAACCTTACAGGTGTAATTGTTTTTAAAATCAACGGTTTTCATTTTTCATATCAAAATTCAAGATCTTACATTTCTTTTTACCTGTAGAGGTTTTCGTCTGAGCGTTTCACATTGACTCCTTCAGTACTGATGACGAATGATGTCATCGTACACGTGAATTGTATTTGGATATGGAAAATGAAAACCATTGATTGGAAAAGAACTATCCTGAGAAATGTTCAGTAATGTAATTGTTTTTGTACTTGAAATGAGAAATAGTAAATGATGTCATTTTGTGTATTTGAACCCAGCACTGGTCTTCACTGGTTAAGTTTCAGCTTTTTCATAATAAAAATGTCACAATTCTCCTTATTTCTCTGTCCTGCATACGTTAACAATGTTGTGCATCCATTTATTCTTTGTGGCAATATTTAACATCAGAAACTGTAGAAAAAAGCAATTTAATAGACCATTCACTGTTTTCTGACCATTAAACATGAAGACACATTGACTATTTTTTACTTGATATTTTAACAGAGTAAATAGACTGGCCTGTGGATTCTGTTTCTTAGCTCACTTGTCTTGTCAAACACATGTCTTATGCCATCAAATTGTAATTACCATGTGATTTGCATGTTGAGGCTTTTTCAAAAAGGTTTTGTTATATATGGTGCAGTTATACAGGAGTCTTCGTATATCAGGTGAAAATCTAAGTGTTTAGTAATCGATCAGTACCATATGTTATGCACGATAAATGTCAACTGTCATAGCAGCACTGCATGTAAGCACTGAAGTATAAAAATTAGTGGGTAGTCAACCTCACATCTTAGTTTCATTATGAACTAAATACATTTTCAAGATGTTGTATTACCTTTATGTAAATAACACAGTATTAACAAAAATATTTAAAATGTTGCAACAGTTAATATCGGATCAAGTAAGAAGTCAAATCGGTGTTAAAAAAATATGAACTGTGTCCAATTGCAAAAGACTTGTTGAACATGTGCATTGTTACTTTGTAACATTTGTGTATGTTTGTTTCAAGGCCCTTTATTTGACAGAAGATTGCGGGTACACCTGGAAACTTATCAAAGACGGTGTCTCTGAAGTCAGATGGTAATGTTGTGTTCTCAGTTTTTATACACAATATCAAATACCTGTGCATTTGGAATAACTGTAGAGTGTGTATATATGCCTTGTGTGTATGCATGGTGTGTACACATGCCCTGTGCGTACACTCAGTGTGTACATATGTGTTCACATGGCGTTATGTATTCTGCATACTCATTGCATTAAATTACACAGATAACATAGATGTATACCATGCCAAATGCTTTCGTGCCATGCAGACCAAGTGCACACACATGTACACATAACATTAACATACCTATACAAAACAAAATGTACACGCACACACGTACACACATACATACATTATGTTCATGTATACACATGTTCACACTACATGTACACACATTATGTACACACGTGATCTATATCACCGTCTGCCAGTACATCACCACCCCCTAGCGCATGGCATGCAAATCAATTATCAAATTATTCCTTGTATTTCAGGACAACAAATCCATCGGATCCAAAAGACACGATCTATGTGAAAGCAAATTCTCCAGGCTTCTTGCCGAGCATCTTTGAGAACGGTGAGTATTTACTTGAAATTGCTTTTCCACCATAAATTTTTTGGAGATCCTTGTGCCAATGGCGACTCTTGTCTGTCCCCGTTTATGATTACATCAAATTATTTTGTTTGTTACGTCTCTGAGCTTGAATTTTCAAGGATATAGGTGCTGTAGAAATGTTACAATTACTTACTTACATTGCCCACCGAGCGCAGGTGAACCCATCTGGATAATGACTGAAGCAACAGAGAGTCTGCTATACAGTTGTTTATATAAAGTAAATTGGAATTTATAAACCTCTAGCATTACTTTTTTGTAATTTGAGCCATGTACCGTATGGCTGTATATGGCACGCAACTCTACTTATATTTGTTTGTCTAATGTCATGCATTCATTCATGTTACAGTGTACAAAGAATTCACACTTGAGAAGTCGACTAATCTCGGCAGTCAATGGTCAGTTCTGTACAAACGTGTGCACAGTTTTGGCCAACAGGGACATTTTCTGTACAGTTCCTTCAACAGGGATTCTGTGAGTATCATGGCTGTGGTATGAAATTGTCATGACATCGACACCCCAGAGTGGTAATGTAATAATAATATATTCTTGCTCCATGTAACTTTTTAATCCGCCCTGTTAAAAGCGAGTGGTTGATGCTTGGTTTTAGTCACAAAACTGACATACAATGGGTGGTACTGTACTAAATACAATGGGTGGTACTGTACTAAATACTACCTTAAAGGAAAAGGACTTAGGGTTAACTATTAGTGCTGACATGAAGGTATCAGAGCAGTGTGGAATTGCAGCAGCAAAGGGAAACCAAATTCTTGGATTAATTAGGCGAAATATAGTTTACAAAGAAAAAGAACTAATAATACCGCTGTATAAAACAATAGTTAGGCCTCACTTAGAATATTGTATACAAGCATGGAGGCCATATCGCAAGAAGGATATTGATATGCTAGAAAGAGTACAAAGGACAGCAACCAAAATGATACAAAAACTCAGGAATATTAGTTATGAAATGCATCTAAAAGAATGTGGTTTAACAACACTAGAAACCAGAAGATTGAGAGGAGATCAGATTGAGGTGTTTAAAATATTGAATGGATATGAAAATATTGACAGAAATATTTTTTCACAGTCAAGGAAGAGAGAAGGACTAGAGGACATGGAGTTACATTAGCAAAGAAGCAGTGTAGACTAGATATTAGAAAATTTTCATTTTCACAAAGAACAGTAAACGAATGGAACAGATTATCAGCTGATTGTGTAGGTGCTAGTAGTGTTAATATATTTAAAAATAAAATCGACATATACCTAAGACGGGCGGGGTATACTTAGATAGATAGGTTGGACTCTCGATAAGCCAAATGGCTTCCTAGTCCACCTGCCATCTAGAGTTGAATCTCTAGGTGGCAATCTTGTTAAATCTTGTTAAATCAGTTAAATATTTGTCAATTTGCTACAATGGACAGATGGAAATATTTTATGAAATGTCAAAGCAGCAGAGGGTGTTGTGCCGTAGAGAACCAAAGGACAGTGTGGGAGTAGCATACGTACAGTTGTATGTTATAGACTTATAGTCTGCTAATGTTTGTGCCATATGGTGATTGTCATATAATACTCTGACGCGACAGTAAAATACCTGTTAACCCATTTCATCCTGAAGCAGACCAGTTGCAGCCAGTAATTGGTCATTTCCACAAAATCAATGTCAGCATCTAAAAATGACAGACCTTCACTTAAAATGCATATAACATTTATTATTTTTCAATACTTTTTTAATGGGATATACATTTAGAAGGCAGATAAAAATAAACTATCAAGGTACATCGACAGATATACAGTTTTTATGACATTATACGTGGCTTATGGCAAAAGTCCTGCAATAAATTCAAACGTTGAGTTGATATATTTTGAGTTTTGTCACATTATTTTTCACCTGAAATGTTAGCTATGAGCAAGTTGAGTGTATTTTATATATTTTTCTCTACTAAAAACCAAAGTATAAAATGGGTCCACGTATCTTGGACATTAATTTAATTAGGTATAATTTTTTATAATACCAATACTAAGGCCAATGTGTAATACCAATGATGTTGATATACTGACACCATTCAGTGTTAACCAGCCAATGGGATTCCATATTAGTGCAGCACAGGGTGTCCGTGTCAAGTGCAGCCTACGACTAGAATCAAAGTTTTAGTAACTCACTGTATGTTTGTGTGTTAATATGAGGCAATATTGCATGTGACACAGGATGGAAAACGGCTGATGGAAGTCTCTAGTGATGGAGGACAAGTGTGGAATGAAGTACAACTGCCTGCAATTACCATGGACAGGGTGAGTGTTGGGGGAGCATGCGTCATGACTGTCTCGGGCGCGATAGGGAGAATCTCAAAATTATGTTGGGGTGTTATGTAGACCTGGCATTAATAGAGCTGCTGTATGGTCAGTTGTATTTGTTGACTTATGAAAGGAATTTGTAGGAAAGTTCTGTACTACTTTTATGACAAACAAAATTCTTTTAATTGAATTTGTATTGACTATTTATGTGAATATCAACTACCTGTGCTTGTGTTTTCTATTTTATAATTGACCTATCCATCAAGTGACTGGTTACTTAGAAAAACTCCTTCCAGCAATCAAAAAAGGCTGCCTGAACATGTGCTTTTGTCATATATTTTGACGACATTCTGGTTTCAGAAGGCTACCTGTATGATGGAAACCTAAGGGAAAGTGTTAAACTGTCCTATGTATACAGGAATGGTTGCTCTAGGGGATGTCATGTCATAAATAACATATTTAACAATTATCAACATTGTTGGTAAAGACAAACCTTGAAGGAGGCATATCACGTAAGTGTGATTGTGTTGTAAACAAACTGCAACTTACAGGAGACACCAGTTGAACACCTAGTGATGTTAAAATGTCGTTGATGGCTGTTTCTGTTGAATCAAGGTGTCAAATATTAAGACCAGTCGTGGTGTTTTATTATAAAGTCTTGTTGGTGTCAAATCTGGGGTGTCACTGTTGCAGTTCTATGCGATCCTTGACATGTCGGATGGGCAGATCTTCATGCATGTTGACAGCCCTGGAGGTGAGTTCAGAGGTCAAAGTTATCACCAGCATGTTTATGTCACATATCCTTGGCGTACTTGTGAGTTTACCCTGAATGTGCTGTTTCATTGTTCAATAATGCGCAAGAGTACTACTGAAACAGCACTGTAATATTCACAGTATTATTGACAAAACTCTGTGAGTTTCAAATCAAACCAAATTCATTGTACTGTTACAATACATACAAATCAAACCAAGGCAAATAACATAATAACGTAAAGAGTACACTAAGGGAAGAACATTGTATACTGTTATATTCCCTGTTATAGTAATTATATTTCATGTTTCTACTGTCGTGTGTGGGATGATTCTGTGCGAGTGCTTTCTAAAGTTTACAAAGTTTGTATGTAGCTCTGTCTACCCTTCCTCCCTCCCTCACACCTCCACCATTCCCCCCTCCCTCCCCCTCCCACCCTCCTTCTCTGGTTGGCCTTTGCAGAATGTAGTATACAACAAAAGTATGTATATGTTTTGTGGAATGTGAGTGTTGATTTTATCTTTTCTCCCAGACTCTGGCTATGGCACCCTGTACACATCGGATGCGACTGGCATCGTATTCTCCGAATCTCTCCCCAGACACCTCTTCCCTAACTACCACGACATCACTGACTTCTACCGCGTTAAGTCGATGCGCGGGGTCTACCTTGCCAGTCAGATCCAGGCGGACGACAGCATTCAGACCAAGATCACCTTCAACCGCGGGGCCAACTGGCATGCCGTCCTGCGCCCAGACAATGTCCCATGCAAAGATGACAGTAAGGTCTGTATATAAAAAATTAATGGTTCACAGATGGTGTTTGAATGTATTTGCTGTTTTCATAGACATTTTTATGAAAATGGTCTTTCAAAAGTTTCGGTTTAAAAAAGCCTGACCCTCTGAAAATAGTCATGAGTGTTTTGTTTCGTTGACAGGAGTGTTCCCTTCATATTCACAACACATACAGCCTGTCACGTGAGGTCAAAGGTCAACCACCCCTGTCTGTTGAAAGTGCTGTTGGCATCATTCTTGTTCACGGTGAGTCTGTCACAAATACTAAATTTATTAAATACAGTTATTAAGTTGACATTTCATTTGCAGATCATGTGATGTGATATGTTGACACTTACTGTTATAGGACATGATATGTTGACATTTGCTGTTGTAGGTCATGTGAGAATAAACAGTGGCATGTTGACACTTATCATTGTGGGTCATATGACCTGGTAACACTGTTGTAAGTCATATGACATGTTGACACTTAGCGCTTAAGGTAAGAGACGTTGACACTGTTGTAGGTCATATCGCCGACTCTCTACAGATCACTGACCCAGACGTGTTTGTGTCCAGTGACGGAGGTTACCACTGGTCACTGGTCAGTCACATTCTACTCGTTATCTAATCCTCATCGCACAAGAATCCCACCCGTGTCCTGACTATTTATTCTTGTCTGTCGCACCACCCAGTTTTATTCAGTGGTATTCAACTTCACCATTCACCATCCAGTTGTAATTTATAGAACAGAATTGTCTAATCTCACAACATGTCTCTCTCCTTGTTATTAAGTAAAGTATGATTATGGTCCGTCGCATATTCACATGTAATTGCACATAGGCATCGGGGGCTGCACAGAAAATGCATAGAAACAATAAGTTCTATTTAACAGTGATTTCCATTTGACAGATATAACAACAGGTCACTTTTTCTGTGTGATATGCATACATTTATCATCAATATTAGCTGAGCCTGATTGTCACAATTACCTCATTTAACCGAATGTCATTCGTTTATTTACAGGCACTTACGGGGCCCCACTACTACCAGATCGCGGACCAGGGAGGCCTTCTGGTGGCCATTTCCTTACTCGATGCGATGCCAAACATCGTGAAGTTTTCAACTGATGAGGGCCGATGTTGGCATGAGTACCAGTTCACAAACAAGACAGTCATCTTCACCGGCCTGCTGACCGAGCCTGGAAACAAGGCGATGTCTGTGGCCATCTGGGGATACACGAAGGACGACAGGGAGTGGCAGGTGTTCACCATTGACTTCACCAAGGTCGTCACGCGACCTTGTAAGTTTGATTTCACTGACATCTTATGGGAAGGGAAAAAACTGTTTTTTAATATCTGATAGCGGGAATTTTAATAGCAACAAAATCTAAAACAATTGGAAGTGTGTGTGTGCACGCGCGCGCGTGTGTGGTGTGTGTGTGTGGCGTGTGTGTGTTGTAAAAAGATAGTGTGTAAATTAATTGTGACATGAAGAATGTGTGTCAGGCTCTTGGTGAGTTGACAGTTGACACTATCATGTCTGCCTCTTCTCCTGCAGCATCTGTGTTTTTCATGCTTTCCAGTGCAGTCAGTCATGTTCTCGTGTTGAGCGAAAGCGTGGTTGACAGTCATGTTAGTCAAGAGGACCCAAAATTGACTGCCATTTCAAAACTTGGGCAATTTTGTTCAATCCATGTTACTTGTGTATTTTGGAAGAGACTAGGGGCTGGTGGTCCCTTCTGTCTGGTGTCTTTGTCAGGAGAAGTAAAAGAAGCCACACGCGGGGTAAATGTATAATCTATGGCGGACTATGATTCTAGAAAACAGAGACTCTTGAAAACCAAGCTCGACAATATTCTATTGACACTCAAGTGGCTAATTCAGAGTGATGAACTAGTGTGCGTGTGCATGCGTGCGTGCGTACGTACGTACATACGTACATACATACGTATATTTATATACAGTCGCGCCTCGCTATAACGCGACTCACTATAACGCGAATCGGCTATAACGCGGTCGGTCGTGGATCCCGAATTTCTGCCGCCAGGGGGGAAATGGGCGCTACAGCTAACAATAACGCTGTAATTAACTGTCACTTATTTTATGAAGTCCTCATGTTTGTCTTGTACAGGTGTATCTAGAAACAATTTATTGATATTAAGACATTTAACACAGAAGTACAACTGCGTTGCTGAGTTCGTTGTGCCCCTGGCTTCTGCTCTGCCGTCGGCTTCGCGGCACCAATCCAATCGTTTTTCAAACCGATCTATTATGTAACCAGCGCTTGGTTTGTGTGGTAATTTCTTAAGTGTTTGTTTAAAACGTTACCAATTCCTTTGATTGCATTTAATAAACTTTAGGCACAGTCAATTTGGTACAAAGTCCTGTTTCTTTGCGCCGATATCAATCGCGTTTGTCTATTGCCAGTTCGTTGTGGCTTCGGCGAAGGCGCCGTTCACTGTGGCTTCCGCGAACGAGCGCCTTCATCGGCTTGTAAATGGCAATTAAATTGCTTACGAATCGGGCGGTGACAAAAAATAATTATGGTACTGAAATGGCAGGCTAAAGTTAGTTATGTTTTCTTCATTACGTATACGAAAAAACATTTACTTGTGCGCAAATATACGAATTCGTCAACTGCGTGTGAACCGCAGTAGCCTCGAACCACCGTGAATTGCATTATAAATCGGCACGTTAAATGTGCGATCTAAATTGATATTTTGGGATTGATTAAAAGATGAAATTAAGCCAACAGTGAGCGCAATTAGTATAAGTATTAATATTTGACCGACTTCGGCAACATGTCAAATCATTTGTGCGTTTCGGCTGCTGAGTTCAAGGTTATTTTAGACCGCGACCGCGTACTGTGTTATCGCTACGCCTCAGTTCGCATCGCCAGACGAGGCGTGTTGGCTCTGAATTTATTTCAAAACTGTACACCATTCGCCAGATTTACTCAGTTCAACATTCGACAGTGTATATTATTTTAACGTAATACACATTTACGTTGGTTTCAATGTCAGTTAGTTTTATAAATCACGCATACACCGTGCAACCAGCACATTGGCTTTGGTTGCTGTTGTAGCGTTTTGGGGGTGGTGGCGCCCCTGGCAGAATATAATCTATAACGCGCCTCGTTTACAACGCGGTTCCATTTCGTGGACCCCAACTACCGCGTTATAACGAGGCGCGACTGTATACTGTATATATATACTGTATATGTTTGTGGCTAAAACAGAGAGATGAGCTAATCGTAAGAAGATGTTAAATGTTGTTAGAAACGAAGCAGTTTAGATAATTTAAATTTAGTTAATGAATTTAATTTGTTACAAACAGTATGGCTTGACTAGGGTTTGAAGGATGTATGAGCACCAACCCATTCATCAACTACACAGGTGCATATAGTTAAATGTTAGTTAACTAAGCCTATGCATAGAGACACACTAGTCTTACCCGTGTTATGTTCAGGTGCCGACATAGACTATGAGAGTTGGACATCACACTTTGACAACTCTTTGAACCCCCAGTTTAAGGGCTGTCTACTTGGAAGGCGAGAGACTTTCATGAGGCTAAAAAAGGATTCGTGGTGGGTAGATGATGTTTCTACTGTTGTCGTCACGCATGACCTATTTCGTAGATGAGTTTGAATTTTCCGAGTAATCACAGAACTTTTGTCTAAAGTGTTATGGTAATTATTGACTTCAAGGTAACATTGTTATGCCCTAAATTATACAGTGGTTAAATGGTGATAACTGTTCACAAAATAATTATTTCATCAGCCGTAATCAGAGGAATTTTGCTACATATAGAGTTATTCAAACAAATAACACGTCATCTGTAGCCACTATGGAATTTTGAACTGTAGAATTAACATAAAATACACTAGTGTAGTCTTTAGTGAAACAATCTGATGTGTTTTTGTAATCCCAAATGTTTAGGTTTTGTGTAAGGATAGCGTGTGGATTGTTATCTTTGTAGGTGCTACAATGGACATGGCCGAGAGGTGAAGGAGTCGAAAAAAGAAGCATGTGAATGCAGCAAGGACGACTATGAGTGGTACGAGTCATCAACAGTCTGTCTTTCACCCTTCATCCTAAGCCTGATCTCGCATAAATCTTGGACTTCAGTCAGGAATTTTTAGTGACATGGAAGCATGTTTAAAAACATGTTTAAATGTGATTTAGTTACCCCAAATTGCTTGGCATGTTGTGCTCTAGTATGTAGAGCATGCTGCGTAGGATTACGATCTTTTTTAAAGTTTCAGAAAAGTTGCAAACAAATTAAAAGGTGGCTCGGTAGGTAAAAATGAGGGTCACATAGAAATACAGTAGAACTCCTCATGAACGACCACCCTCATTTACGACCACCCGGCAGACACGACCAACGACCATGGCAATTTGAATTTTACCCCTGATGAACAACCATCCGATAGGTGGCCAGCACATTTTTTAACCTAAATATCGCAACGAACTGTCATTAAACGCATGACTAGCGCACACGGATGCGCATAATGCCATAAAAACAATAAATCGCCTGATGATGACCATTCATTTTGGCGATCTTTTACTTTCTGACCGAATTATGAAAACAAAATCTAACAGCCGCTAGACGTTCCTCACATATCTTGTATATTTATAAACACACTATTTTATAAAATTAAATCACTTACAATATTGAAACAAATAAAATTCACGAAACAAACTCGCGCAACAACTCGCCGGCAAGACATCTGTCGGTGGCTACGCGTAACTCTGTTATTGCTGTAATATCCATATTGTGTATGATTAAAGTTTAGAAACTTGTGTATGATTAAAGTTTAGAAACTTAGGCTAAGTTTTAGGTTAGTTTAGGATAAAACTGGAATCCAGATTTAGCGACATCGCGATAAAATATCAACGTAACGCCACGGTAATCTACGGCTATAATTTTGTTGTTGTTAATATGTCTCATTTTTTATTTTCTACTTTTTATTTTGTATATTTTACTACTTAGTGGTTGTAAGCGCCCCTAGTGTTGAATGTTGCAAAGCCCTCACGAGAGACCACCCCTCTTTTAATGAGGTCTTAAATGAGGGGTTCCACTGTAACAGCAATATTACATGTGAGATGTTGAGGTTCTCATTTTGTTGTTTTATAAAGTTGAATTAACAACACAATTAGTAAAGTTTTCCAGCTGCTTGCTTGATTGTGTCAGTTTTGTTAAGTGGTGCCAATGGTGCAGGTGATGTCAGTGGTGCTAACAATGTCGATGGTGTCAGTTATGTCTGTTGTGCTAGTTTAATGTCATTCATGCCACTGTCATTGGTGTTAGTGATGCCAGTGATGTTGATGCCAGTGACGACCATTGGACAAGTGATGTATATATTGCCAGTGATGTCATTGGTATCAGTGGTGTCATTGGAGCAGTGGTGTCATTGATATTGGTGGTGTCATTGGACCAGTGGTGTCATTGGTACTAGTGGTGTTATTGGTATCAGTGCTGTTATTGATGCCAGTGATATCTTTGATATCAGTGGTGTCATTGGACCAGTGATGTCATCGGTATCAGTGGTGTGATTTGTATTAGTGGAGTCATTGGTATCAATGGTGTCATTAGTATGAGTAGTGTCATTGGACCAGTGATGTCATTGGTATCAGTGGTCTCATTGGACCAGTGGTTCATTGGTACCAGTGGTGTCATTGGACCAGTAATGTCATTGTATCAGTGGTGTCATTGGATCAGTGATGTCATTGGTATCAGTGGTGTCATTGAACCAGTGGTGTCATTGGTATCAGTGGTGTCATTGGACCAGTGGTGTCATTGCTATCAGTGGTGCCATTGGACCAGTGGTGTCATTGGTATCAGTGGTGTCATTGGACCAGTGGTGTTATTGGTACCAGTGGTGTCATTGGTACCAGTGGTGTCATTGGTACCAGTGGTGTCATTGGTATCAGTAGTGTCATTGGACCAATGGTGTCATTAGTATATGTGGTGTCACTGGACCAGTGGTGTCATTGGTATCAGTGGTGTCATTGGACCAGTGGTGTCATTGGACCAATGGTGTCATTAGTATATGTGGTGTCACTGGACCAGTGGTGTCATTGGTATCAGTGGTGTCATTGGACCAGTGGTGTCATTGGTATGAGTGGTGTCATTGGACCAGTGGTGTCATTTGTACCAGTGGTGTCATTTGTAGCAATGGTGTCATTGGACCAGTGGTGTCATTAGTATCAGTGGTATCATTGGTATCAGTGGTATCAGTGGTATCAGTGGTATCAGTGGTATCAGTGGTATCAGTGGTATCAGTGGTGTCATTAATATCAGTGGTATCATTGGTATCAGTGGTGTCATTAGTATCAGTGGTATCATTGGTATCAGTGGTGTCATTAGTATCAGTGGTGTCATTAGTATCAGTGGTATCAGTGATACCAGTGGTGTCATTAATGTCAGTGGTGTCATTGGTATCAGTGGTGTCATTGGTATCAGTGGTGTCATTAATATCAGTGGTATCAGTGGTGTCATTGGTATCAGTGGTGTCATTAATATCAGTGGTCATTGGTATCAGTGGTGTCATTAGTATCAGTGGTGTCATTAATATCAGTGGTATCATTGGTATCAGTGGTGTCATTGGTATCAGTGGTGTCATTGGTATCAGTGGTAGTCATTGGTATCAGTGGTATCAGTGGTATCAGTGGTATCAGTGGTATCAGTGGTATCAGTGGTATCAGTGGTATCAGTGGTATCAGTGGTATCAGTGGTATCAGTGGTATCAGTGGTATCAGTGGTATCAGTGGTGTCATTAATATCAGTGGTGTCATTGGTATCAGTGGTGTCATTAGTATCAGTGGTGTCATTAATATCATTGGTATCAGTGGTGTCATTGGTATCAGTGGTGTCATTGGTATCAGTGGTGTCATTAATATCAGTGGTGTCATTGGTATCAGTGGTGTCATTAATATCAGTCATTGGTATCAGTGGTGTCATTGGTATCAGTGGTGTCATTGGTATCAGTGGTGTCATTAATATCAGTGGTATCAGTGGTGTCATTGGTATCAGTGGTGTCATTAATATCAGTGGTATCATTGATATCAGTGGTACATTGGAAGTCATTGGTATCAGTGGTGTCATAGTATCAGTGTGTATTAATATCATTTTTCAGGTGTCATTGGTATCAGTGGTGTCATTAATATCAGTGGTATCATTGGTATCAGTGGTGTCATTGGTATCAGTGGTGTCATTAGTATCAGTGGTATTAGTGATACCAGTGGTGTCATTAATATCAGTGGTGTCAGTGGTATCAGTGGTGTCATTGGTATCAGTGGTGTCATTGGTATCAGTGGTGTCATTGGTATCAGTGGTGTCATTGGTATCAGTGGTGTCATTGGTATCAGTGGTGTCATTGGTATCAGTGTCATTGGTATCAGTGGTGTCATTGGTATCAGTGGTGTCATTGGTATCAGTGGTGTCATTGGTATCAGTGGTGTCATTGGCATCAGTGGTGTCATTGGTATCAGTGGTCATTGGTATCAGTGGTCATTGGTATCAGTGGTGTCATTGGACCAGGAGTGTTGATGGCATCAGTGGTGATCCTGTTCTAATGTTTGCAGTGACTATGGCTACATGCGTGACAGTGTGACAGACAAGTGTATCAAAGACAACATGTTCAAGGACAAACAGTTGGACATCTGCCTGCGAGGACATGTAGAGAAGATTGTTATAGAGGGGTGAGTTAATCAACTTATGTATGTATAAAATTATCATATTACACAGACATACAGGTTGTTGTTCTGTGAAACAAGTGGACAAATTGTAGCTATAACGTACATCAATTTTATAATGGTTGCATAAAGGATTTGATAGTGACGCATCTGATCCATGATTATGTAGTTTAGATGTATGTAAAGGTTATGATAATATTGATATTAAACATATAAAGCTATGGCTCAGGGGTAGAGCTTCGGTCTCTCGACTAAGAGGACCCGGGTTCGAATCCTGTGCTGCGGTGTTAAAACCTTGGGCAAATTTTTTTCACTCTACATTGCTCCAGTTCACTCAACTGTATAAATGAGTACCTGGCTATAGACAAGTGGTGGATATGTGTATGAGCAGCCTTCGTGCATTAATTGCAGCATATGGCTGGATGTTTCCGAGAGAATTTGAAATGGTGTCTGATTGAACTGGTCTGTCTGGGAAGTAAACTGTAAAGCACTTTGTGCAATCATGAGGATTGGATATTGCGCTATATAAGAACTTACCTTTTTATAATCTTGCAGAAATCATTTTTAGTACTTGTTGTAAAAAAATCAACAGTTCACCTTGAGTGTATGACCTTAACAATTTTGTAATGTAACAATTGAGGGGTCATTTTGGAGTTTATTATCTTTGCAATCTAAAATGGCACAAAATTCTGTATAAAACTCTTGACATCGACAGGTATCACAAGATCCCGGGCGACCAGTGCGATGGTGGTTTCACGCCAAATGGCACTCGACACACCGACATTGACAAGAAGTGTAAGGCAGGAAACAAGACGTACACGTTTGAGGAGGAAACACCGGACACCCTTTTCCACAAGTCAGCTACAACCCACCGCAAGGTGGGTACTGACATTGTTATCTTGGCGGTGAGCGACATCACGGTTGATGCTGGTTCTGTACTGTTCTGGGTGATCAGTTATTTGGATTATGGATCTGTGATTCCAATTACAACTACTCTACTCTATCGCCACCTTTAAGGATAACATTTTATCAGTCAAAATGTTATTGTATGTTGTTTCTCATCAAAGGTAAACTTTTCATATTGAGTAAAGTCTATTCTACCCACACTTTTATTACAGAATAAAATATTTACTAGTAAAACATTTAAATGTAAATTGTTGTTTGTAACAAAGTACCTGTACTCAACTAAAGGTGAGTTGATGAGTCGTGGCTCTACATGGTGGATTATTCAACTCAATTCTTTATTTGCCTCAACAAAACACAGCTAAAATGACTCCAGCAATTACAAAACACCGCTGCCAGACTCTCCAGGAAATTCACTCACATCACACGTATCCTCAAATAACTACACTGGCTACCAATTGAACAGAAAATTATCTTCAAAATCTCCATGTTTGTGTTCAAGGCAATCTCACCTACTTACTTGTGTAGCCTTGTTAAACCATACGAACCACTCCGTGGAAATATGGCTCTGCAAACAAGCTGCTATTAACAGAACACAAATGTAAAAACTCGTGGGGAGCACGATCGTTCACCGTATCCGCAGCGATGGCCTGGAATACACTTCCAAACAATATCAGAGCCAGCGGAACAATCAGTGTATTCAAGACAGCACTGAAAACACATATTGTCAAAGCTTACTTTGAGTAATACATGTGGACTTTTCCTGGATATGTTCTGGACGAATTGACTGTATACATTTTATGAAACTAATTTTTAAAACTATTTTCATATAATACAAGCAGCTGTTTTTTTATTGTATAATATACATTTTTAGAAACTACTTTGATAACGATGTCACAGTTTTTATTAATTCTATAATGAATGGTAATTATATACAGTTTTTATTGAAAATGTTGCTAACTCTCCACCTGTACGTGTGTTTGTGTACTTGCAGAAGAACACAGCAGTCGTTGTTGTGGTGGTACTCTTCGTCTCCGTCATTCTCATAGCTCTGGCAGTACTGCTTGTGAGGAAGAGAACCACCATACTGTACAGAATGTAAGTCCATTGTCAGTGCCACAACAGCGCATCATTTAATTGTTGTCCACAACTGTCCAGCACGTGAATTAATGGAGCTCCTCGATAAGAGGAAGTCTGTTACATGAGGATCAAATTGAATGGTCTATAGTGTCTTGGCATAGTAGAAACAAACAATGGGGAAAGAATATTGAAAGACGTTATGTAGATTACAGTTGTATATAGAATTATCAAGTTATGTCGAAGTCGCTAATTTTCAAGTGAAATTAATTTGTCAATATAATTTTGTTTAGCTTGGTTAATTTGTGCACGAAAACCTTCATGAACACAACTGCAAAACCGGATTGTGAATTGCTCCATGTCAGCTACTACTGAATTGGTCGACAGCAATGATTATGATTGGTTAATTTTTACTCTGGTTTCTACTCATGCCTGTACTGTTAGTGATAACTAATCACTTGATGGAAATACCATGTTCTCTTGCAGTCGTAACACAGGCATGTCTTCACCGTTCAACTACAGACACTTTGAGCAGTCGGGATCTCTGTACAATGTGGACGAGGTAATCAGCACACCTTTTCTTTATGTCTTCCATTGCAGTTGATGGCCCTGTATTGGTCACACATACTGTGAGAGTCTGGAGTGTAACAGGTATGCATGGTTTGGCCATATTGGTGGGTTATAAGTAGAGGCCACCACTCTACTCGTCCATGTCAGGTCACATGTCTGTCCCCTGACTGTGACCTTTGACCATCCGTCACTTTGGGTGGGCGCACAACTTTTTGTGTCCTACCTGACAGAAGCAGTCTTCTAATTTCCTTTGTAACTAATGGTTCAAAATGATTCTGCTCCCTTCCAGTGAGCTCATGGTTATTGTCAACATTCTCAATGCTTCAGAGGTTGTATTCATGAGATTCACCTCAAATTAAGCAACAACAGCTAATATGAATTTAAAGTTTCCACGTTTCTCAAAGCAGTTGATGAAAAATACTGAAGATATTTCAACAAATGAGTTATTAAAAACCCCCATGATATGTGGAATACAAAAGTTACAAAACTGCGCTTCACAATTGTTCAACTTAATATATATCCACTTTGATGTATGTAGTATACTATATACAAATATACAACACAAACATTTATTTTGATCATGTGTAGTAATACCACGTGTCATTTTCAGGACCCATTGCCCTCTCCCTTTGGTAGCTATGGAGGCACCGATTCACACAGAATGACCGCCCCACCATCGGTCCACATCACAAATGGCGGTTCATCGGTGGGGGCGCCACCAGTCACCACTCACACACCCGCAGATATTCCCGTGCTGTCAGCCATTCCACCGAGCTCTCCCGTTAACGTCAAGTCTTACCATGATGACTCCGATGAGGTTTGTATCGCCGTCGGATTTAGGGTTAGAAATACCATCCCACGGGCGAGATAATAATAAGGAATACTAACGCTTTATTAAACTGGTAGTAATGTACACATGGGACGGATTTGTATGAGACATTATTCAGGATTGTAAAACTTGAAACAGTTGTTTGATATATGATATCATGTTTCTACGATTGCTCCAACTTCAGTAATCTATCGTCAACAAGTTGGGGATTGTTTAAGTAACGTTGAGCAACAGTATATGTGATTGTTCATAGAATTTTTTTGGCAATGCTATGCATATTTCCTACAGTTGTTTCAACTTATGTGACTGTTCTGTTAGGTTTATGTCATTTAGAACAAGATTATGTTATGATTACTCATAGGAGTAATGAGGTGATTTGAAAGGAAACAAATATTGTTAGAAATTGTTTCTAACATCAGAGAAACCCCTGAAAATGTGGCGAATGATACACAAAACATACATTCATAGGACACGTAGCTTGTTTATAATTAGATGCATAATTGCAGTAACTTTTGAATTGTATAGTGGTCAAATTACATTACAGAAATTGTATTTCACTATAAATTCAATGAATATAATTTATACTGTTATCCTACATAATATGATAACAATAGATGAGACTGCTTTTAAAGAACATACATAAGAATTGATCTTGAAAACATCCTATTGATATGTTGACATTTGTCTTAGTGATGAAGATATGTGACTGTACCACGGAGCTTTATTATGAATAAGGGTAATTAATTTATTATTACCTCAATAACTATTAATAACTAGGAGCTGGTTCCTTTCAGGATCTGCTGCAGTAGCCAGACTACATTCAGAAAGCTTGTCGTCTTCCAGAGAAGTTGGGAACACACTGGGTACAACATGTGAAAGTTGCCATGTGAAGCAGCTGACATGTGAAGCAGTTGCAGTTGATGCGGCCAGTATCATGTGAAACTTGCCGCAACTCTTGTCTTAGAGACAGACTCTTCACTGAACTGTATAGAGAACTGCACATTTACGCATAATGTACACGTTGGAGCCTTGCGACTATATCCAACATCGCTACACATATTGCTATAATTATTACTATGCATCATGTCACATTCGCACATTTGTACAGATAGCTTTGTGCAGGTGACTGGTCAGTGATTGTCGTGGTTGCTGCAGCTGTCGTCGACTTCTTTGGTTTTCCAGCTTTAAGCATTAGACATTGTTGGTGATGTTGTAAACATGTATAGTATTACAAGGCACAATCTCTGTTTGGCCCATAGGGGAGAGATCAGTGAAAGCTGTTTAACATAGGTGACGATTATATCTGGATGCGGCTTATGCCAAACAAACCCTCCTTGCCTGTCTCTTCTTTACAGTGCCTGTCTCTTCTTTACAGTGCCTGTCTCTTCTTTACAGTGCCTGTCTCTTCTTTACAGTGGACGGGTGTCTTTGTGATTGAAGGAAGATAGAAATAGACAGATGTGACTCAACAAAACATCAGCAATTCTCTCAAATCTCTTTAGAACTGTCTTCTTAGTAGTAATGACTCTATATATATATATATATATATATATATATATATATATATATATATATATATATATATATATATATATATATATATATATTATTATGTATGTATGTATATATTATGTATATATGTATATATATATGTATATATATATATATATATTATATATATATATATATATATATATATATATATATATAATATATATTCACTAGCTGTCCATGTATCGGCATGCTACTATATCAGACTAAAGGTTACTGTCACACTATTTTTCTTTCTTAACTCTTACTAACACATGCACCACCAAATGTGTAGCTAGTTTCCTGCACATCATTACTTAGGTTTATAGTCTCTTAAATAGAAACTGGTCTTTCACAATGTTTGGTGTAGAGAATGGTGTATTATGAATAATTGACAGATATAACAGAGTGGATATGATATATATGGTTAAATCGATTAATTGTGTGCAGCTTTCACTGTAGTGTGGTACAGAGGGTTCAATCTGTTTTAAGTATTATTTGTGTTGATATAAGCGTACTGGATATGGTCTTATGCATACCTGTTTGGTGTTAATGTTTCTGTTGAATTAGCTAATTTTCTTTTGGTGTATTTGGATGTTTGATTTACCATTTTTGCGATGTTCTAGCTACGTTCATATTAGCCCATTTTAGGCTTCTTGTTGTGCAGTTGATCTCAGCATGTTGTCCCTTGGCTGGTCAAGTTAATATTATGAATGTTGCCGACAATCTTGCACAAGTGCAAAGCATTTTATGTGTATGAATACGATGACAAGAAAATGAAGACGTGTGATGAAAAGTACCAACTGCAAAGTACTTATTTGTACAATATTATAACATTCGTATTTCATAGGGTATGCTACAGCTATTTGGACATGTTCCAACAATGTAGTTCATGACATATTTACATAATAAACTATGTTTGCTCAGAAAAACATCTCATTGTTATTTGTATATTTCATAGGATCGGTGGCAATATAGTCCAACTGAGAGGTGTGTAAACGTTTTGGCACAATATATTTTTTTTACTCTATCTTATCCAGTTCACACGGCAATGATAAAACAAGTTGTGAAATGCAGGCTCATTTGTGCAATATTTATTTATCAAATTTGTTTTCTATTGGGCTCTGACAGCAGTTTGCAAAAAAGGAAAATGTGGCTCCACCAACTTATAATATACGACATTTTGTATTACTTGATTTAACAAAGTAAAATCCAGTTAAGCATCAAAGCTAAGTTTGAAAGGTAACATTACATTTACGGTATATGAAAAGCATATTTTCTATGAGGGTGTGTGTAATCAGCCCCTCTACAGTTGTGCCAACTGTTTCTCTACAATTTCTTCATCAGTGGCTCAGTTTTTATAATATCAACCAAGAAGTAAAATAATTACTGTCTCCATAATTGTATATGTCACCCAAGTGTTTTTTATCTAGTTTGTAATAAAAAGGAACCCAAAATAAATACATGCTCTAAGGAACAATTAATGTTTTTTATCTTGTAACATCCGAATATATAAAATATTCAGATGTCAGCAAATTAAGATATTAGGCTTGCAGCATGATTTAGAGGGTTTGGGTGTTACAAAGTGAGATGAGATAGTGCCTGAGATAATACGAATGATTGGATTGAACATTATTTTGGTTCACTTTCACTTTACTTTATTGTCCTTAAAAGGATATGCATTTTACAACTCATGATCACATCTAAAATATATGGGATGGTCTCAACAAAATGCAAATGAATTTCCAGATGTATACACTACAAGAACAATTAAACCGGGAGACATCAATATGACTCATTTAGCATTCAACATTCTAATGGCCACCGGCACAAAACTCCTGCTATAGCGACATGTTTTACATTTTATACAACGGTATCTCCTTTGAGACGGAAGTACATGGAAGAACGTAGAGAGCGGGTGATCAGACTCAGTAGTGACAGCTCGAGCTTTCGCATGGTCGATTATTTCGGAGAGCTTTGGTGTAGGTAAACCAATGATCTTGGCAGAAACATGTGAGATTTTCAGAAGCCTGTTACGGTTTTTCACAGAAAGAGCAGGGTAGTAACAAATGCTGCAGTAGGTTAAGAGAGGCTCAATTATGCTACGGTAAAGGCGTAGAAGAAGTAGTGGATCAACATAGAAAGCTCGTAACTTTCGAAGAACGTGCAGTCGCTGCTGAGACTTCTTTTGCACGGCTGTAACATGCTCTGTAAATGACAATTTTTCATCTAATATAACACAGAGGTATTTGAATGAATCAACCTGTTCCACAGGTTCACCGTTGATGACAATAGGACTAATGACAGTTCTATTACGACGGAAGTCGATGCACATTTCTTTCGTTTTGGAAACATTCAGATGCAGAAAATTGTTACTGCACCAACTAGAGAAACGTACCACTGAAGAAAGATATGACTGGTATGAGGCAAAATCATTCAAAAGAGCGAGCATGGCTGTATCATCAGAAAACCTCACAAATTGGGTAGATGAATCAACACTACGACAGTCATTTGTATACAAGGTGTACAAAAATGGACTCAGAACACAACCCTGAGGCGCACCTGTGTTGCTAACAAGCACTGGTGACTTTATGTCACCCACTCGAACACACTGCGGGCGATTACTTAAGAAATTGAAAACCCAGTGAACAAGTGCGGCTGGAACTTCTAGTTTCTGTAGTTTATCAATCATGACATGCCTTTGTATTGTGTTAAATGCTGAACTGAAATCTATAAATAAGATTCGAGCATAGTTGCCAGCTGTCTCCATGTGTTCAAATAGTTTGTGTAAAAGGCAAGCTGTTGCATTGTCAGTGCCTCTTCTGGAACGGTAAGCGAATTGATATGGGTCCAGTTGAGATTGAACATGTGGGAGAATGTGAGACAAAATCAGTCTATCAAAACATTTCATGGCGATGGACGTTAGGGCCACAGGTCTGAAGTGGTTTAACTCTGACGGTGATATGACATTTTAGTTACAAGTACAAATTTGGGAAATCTCACTGGATTATGGTGTACAGCTACTCCACATTGGGCCATTTTTACAATGTTGATGCAATTATACAAAACTTTTATCAAGTCGTTATGTGTGGTGAAGATATGTTTTTTTAAACCATAAATATGCTTACACAGTATAACATAAAAAGAATCGATAGCATTGTTTACAAACATGAAACTCGCACTGTCCCATCAGTGATATCCCAGAATCTGTTTATGCGTCTGATAATGCTATTAGCCCTGCCATAAAAATTACGGAAATGTCTCAAATTATCTTCATCTTTCAGGTCATTGCAAACTATTACACCTAAATATATATTTTTTTAAACATGCAATTTTTGTTCATGTTCATATAGATATCTATATATTTCAGATAAAAGCTTCGTGATTTAAAAACAATGCATAACAACTTGATAGGGTTATATACAGTCATTAAAAAAAGAAAATTTGCACAACTCTTCAGCAATTAACTCTGAAGCCCTTAGCTAGGACGGGGTGCAATAACACAAGTCGTCAGTATAAAATACATGATTAGTGCAGACGTTGTCACTTGTGTATATGCAACCAATTCATGCAGTATTTAAAATATTGCATCATCAATGTATACAGTAAGTAAATATGGGGACAAAATCCCACCTTGTCAAACACCATTGGAAACATTAAAAGTCAATATATATATATATATATATATATATATATATATATACATTAAAAGTCAATATATATATATATATATATATATATATATATATATTGACTATTAATGTATATATATATATATATATAATATAATATATATATATATATATATATATATATATATATATATATATATATATATATATATATTAATATATATACAATTCAAGAACAGGTTGATTACAAATAAAAATTAGAACGTAATAATGTATTCTAAATAAATTAACCAACAAATTTTCAAGTCAAACAAAATGCAAAGTAAATAATGATATGATGGTATAGTTATGGCTAATTTATAAGGTAAGCTATTTCAGAAAATAAATATAGAAACATAAAAGGAATGCTACATAGCTAAACATAACATCGTTTAAAAAAATCTTGGTGACTAGAGTGGATCATAATGTTTTGCCTTATGTAGAATTTATTATATATATATTAATATTGTCATTGTTGTTGTTATTATTGACATATCTTTGGTCGCTTGAAAAACGCCATTAAAACAATTTGTACATGAGTATTATTTCACGTGACACATGCACTTCCGGTCTTGATTCGGCGACGGAGGTCCTGGCAAAATGTTGAGCAGAACGAGTTTGCAGTTTGTGCCTGCCAGGTAGGCATATAACTTTCACAAATTAATCATGTAATGTGTAATTTTATGGTGGTGCAGTAAATGCATGTTGTACAGTGGTATTTCTGGTGAGATTTGCAAAAATGCCATGCGCCGGTGACAGGTTCCCCACACGACCAAGGTCAACATGGCGCGGTGACTGACCGATCTCGGTCGCTGTTGTGGCTTGGTTTGTTGTGCAAGCTAATATACGCACGAGGTGACAAAAGCAAAACTTGTCGACTACTGACCTAGCCCAAAATCCCACCAGTGCTAGAGCAAAACGACTGAAAAAAATATGGAGGCCCGCCTATTTGCGATTATAATCCCGACGTAGACTCCGTCCAATTATTTACATGCTAAAAGCCCTGAATCCTTACCCTGGGCCGGCCAATATTAATCCATCAAGTACCTCTCAACGGTTATGCAACAGTGTCATTGTCAATATGGACACAACAGGGAAGCCTCACCAATTTTTCTTCTGCAACATTTATTTGATTGATTATATGGTTCGTACAAGTTTGCTTTGAACTGTTATAAATCCCTGTTAAAACTGTACAGTAAGTTGTGTGCTTTTATCAGAATACAAATGGCCGTGCCAACTAATTATTTGTACAAATGTAATAATAAATGTGTGGCAGTTGTTCTACTTGTTAATCTTTTGTGCAATTTTATCTCAAAATTGCATATTATATGAACAGTGGTTGACCCAGATGTAGCATATCCCACATCTAGAGATGCATGAGGCAGTCGGCACACCATCCAGATCTTTTTACTTGCTAGCATTCTGACATTACTCCTTACTTAAGTTACCAGCTGTAAGTCACTGTCTATTGTTTGGCGGTAATTTATTCTTGGAGTTGGGGAAAGTTATATATATTTATGTATAAAATCAATCATGTTGATTCAGTTGACATTGTTAAAATATGGACAATCTCAGGATGCAATCTTAACGTGGCACACCAAATAAAAAAAAATCTGCAATCATGCATAAAGTAACCATATTTGTAGGGATTAGGGATCAGGCTTAATTTTTGCATATTGCAGACAGACCATATCACGCAAAGTAATGGTTTGAGAGATCATTGACTATTTTAAAAACATTTTACTGGCGTGATTACACACTGATAGTTATATCTGATGTTTTTACAGCACGCAAGTGCGGGGCATGGCCACACTGAAGGAAAGTAAGTATTTTGCATAAAACAATTGTTTTCTATTATATATACACAGTATTTTTGAAGGGCATGGTGTCATTAAAATGTCTATGGTGAAGAACTAAGATCATTGTATTCGTAACTGAAATAATCAGAACGTTTTGTTGAAAACTGAAAAATTTTGATTTGGAAAAGACATATCCTGAGAAATATTTAGTAAAATAAGAACATTCATTTAATCATAATTATCAGGGGTAGAAGTAACCACTGTTTGCTGGTTCATACACTGCTAAAGATACGGGTGGATTACTAAATCTGCCAAATAACTTGTCCTGTGGGTCAATGTGTCACACTATGGCATTACACCAGTGGTTACATTTGTAGACTGATGTGCTTATGTATGTTTGCATGTTACTTGTTTCCGTTTAGCACAAAAAAGATATTAATGTTTATTTAGAGACCTGCAGAATTAGCTGTTGCTCATGCATTCACATTGAGAAAAAGTTGTACTTAACTAACTACTGTGCAGATCCTGAGCAATTGATGTATAAGACCTCGGTCAGATTTAGTGATGGCCATCTGCAATAGTGCAGTCATTGTGACTCTGACAATAGAGAGCATTTTGTTTCGTTGGTAGATTTGCTATTTCTTACAACAATTCCCCAAAACATCAATGGTCTTGTCTTAAATTTTGATAGCTTTGGGGCATGTGCCTAATGAATGGAGTGCAGAATATTTCTAATTATTTTTGTTGTTTTTAGTTTCCATGCGGTTGAAAGCTGTCACAAATATTCAGAAGATTACAAAGTCAATGAAGATGATTTCAGCTGCAAAGTACTCGAAGGCTGAGAGAGAATTGAAACCAGCTCGTTCCTATGGAGTCGGTGCTAAAGGTATGGTGCAAATATCTCGCTGGGATGTTTTTCTCGTATCATAGTCTAAAATGTGATTATTTGCATGTTATCAGTTCTGAGCATATATAATTTATTACATGTATACATATATTTGCAGCTTATTAAATTTTATTGTTTTCATGCTGCTGACATGTTCTGTATATTTAAATTAAAGAATGTTAAACACACCACTTCTTTAAATATTATGTTTATTAAAAGACTTGTCTGTCTGTAAATTGTCAATAAATAATAAAATGTATTAGTCATCTGCAGTCCAAATATTCATGTCATTATATGCAAACGATGCAATTAAATTTACAGCCTTTTACGAGAAACTTGAAGTTGATTGCGAGAAGCACCAGGCAAACCACTTGGTGGTGGCAATATCATCCGACAAGGGTCTCTGTGGTGCCGTACATACCAGCATCTTCCGAGCGATCCGTGCCATGGTAGGCGACAAGCCAGCCAGCAATATCAAGGTGGTTGCCGTTGGCGACAAGATGAAGGCATTGTTGCAGAAGTAAGTCATCCCATACAGTTGTCAAGCAGAGACTGAATTTAAAGGGAGAGAGATAAAATGATTTAACAATCATTGCACAAACATAAGGACATACCATTCAGTGGATATGTGACCATGATTTGATGAGCACAGAGTTAAATGAAACTACGACAATTTATAAGAAACGAAAGAATTTGGTATGGGGCAGGATGGGGAATTTCCTAACCGATTCCTGTGTGGATATATTTCAAATCACTGCCCTGAGAGATTCGGTATGCTGTGGCTCCATACTCATAAAATCATTGTCAGATATCCTCTAATGGATATGTTCTTGTGTTTGGGCGATGGTTGTTCAACCATTTCAGCTTTAATACTCGCCCCCTTGGTTGGACATAATTGTATTATTTCTCAATAATTTTGTAATGTGGTATACCTTTAGAAAGCAATTAAAATTAACTAACACGGTACTTTATGAATTTGCGGTTTGATAACATATAGTGTATATGGCAAATGAAAAAACCATTGTATATCGTCTGTCCACTAATCTGTCTCATTGTTATCATTAGTATGAAGTAAATTAGCAGAATTATCTTGAATATGTCAAAATTTAACGGCATACTCAACTACAGCTTTTATTTCAATTTAGCTTGGGGATGTCCACTTTCTATGTCAAATAACCAAAGAATGGCGCTGATTGGGTGAAAACTAGATTTCCCATAATGATGATATGTTGACGTCATTCAATGTTAACCAGCCAGTGGGGCTCCATGACACTATAATGCGGGGTTTCCTTGTCGAATGCAGACTACAACTAGAATCATGTTATGGATATAAACTTTTCTAGGAGTCATTTTGTGTTGGTTTGATAAATTTTGTGACCATGTGATAATATATAGCATCTTGATTTCAGGGACTTCAAAAATAACTTGCTAATGACGATGAAGGACATTGGTAAGAGCCCACCAACGTTCTCTGATGCTGCCGTTGTGGCCAATCAGATCATGTCATGTGGCTATGAGTTTGATTCCGCGGAACTGTTCTTCAACCATTTCAGGTGATTTCACGTCAATCCGTATTGGAACAATTCTGCACCATCACAATGGACAAGTTTAGGATTTCGTTAAATATGACAGAATCACCAGCACATAACAACATTATTGGTTTTATATAAAGTTATATACATATGGAGTATTTACATGTTTAAAGGGGGTCCTGAGAATGTACCGGTAAGAGAATGTTTGGTTCATGCAACCAAACTATAATTATATTGTGACTAACGTGACTAATGTGATTAAAGCCGTTTTAGTCGGAAAATTT
This sequence comes from Ridgeia piscesae, assembly GCA_025642075.2. NCBI lineage: Eukaryota > Metazoa > Annelida > Polychaeta > Sabellida > Siboglinidae > Ridgeia > Ridgeia piscesae. The sequence goes on from JAODUO010000336.1 coordinate 192,094, forward strand.
TAGTGAATGCTTTTTATCTGTATCCTTTCATACTTAGGTACAACATGTTGCTGAATTGGTTTGAGCCCATTGTATTTATCATATCTAACTAACTTGTTTTAAGGCATTCCCTTATGTATCTATTTAATTTTGCATTATTTTCAGGAAGGTAATATTAAGCACACGTCTTCTAGTAGATGCTCTGTTTATTGTGAGGTTTGGATGTTTATTATAATTATGAGGTGCCTTGTTAGTAAACAGTGTGCATTGATATCTTCATGTGTACTTTCTGTGTTGATTCAGGTCGATCGTGTCGTACAACACAACAACAATCCCTTTGTACAGTGTTGGAACGATCTCAGAGGCAGACAACATCACCCAGTATGACAGCATTGATGAGGATGTGTTGAGGAACTACCAGGAATTCTCCCTCGCCAGTCTCATCTACTTCGCTATGAAGGAGTCGGCCTGCAGTGAACAGAGCGCTCGTATGACGGCCATGGAGTCGGCCAGTAAGAATGCCGGTATGTGTCATGCTTTGGCAAACTCACATTTTTAATTCATCGTTATTTTGAATCGGATTGGATAAAAAAGGATGTATTTGTTGAAACAAGCGTTTTTCAGGTTTTTTAGACATCATTTTCATATGGCTGAAATTTGTTGAAGAGATAGTCCCTCCACACCGCTTAATATGCCTGGAATGTGTTTCGTAATTTGATAATAATTACCCATCTACATGATAAATAAAATATCCACTTTCAAAACAAGCGTTATGGGCAATATCACTGTGGCAATACCCTTTGAAGTTTCATAAGTAGCCATTTTCCTACTTTCAATGTAAACTTCCTGTTTCATATTCCTGTGCTGGTAATTTCGGGCAAGGGAAGAGACTGCTTTCCATTAAAATTATGTTCATTAATCTAAAATTCTAACTTCTAAACCAATAATTTGTTTGCCACCAGTTTCATTGCCTGGAAACTAACCATGAGCAAAACAATTATATGAGTAAACTTATAAGATATTATTGTCTACTAGACATTTTGAAATGCGATTTCTTCCGTTTGAAACATTGCCTTTGTACACAGATTATGTAATTGTATGATGCAAGTCTTGTGAAAGAACAAATGTAGTGTAGAAAACACACCCGCTTTAATAACGTACTGAATGGTTTGTTTCAGGCGAGATGATTGAAAAGCTGCAAATGACATACAATCGAACAAGACAAGCTGTCATCACTAGGGAGCTCATCGAGATTATATCTGGTGCTGCCGCCTTGTAGTGAAAGCACAAACCAAAGTCACATCAGTGGTTGGCATCAACACCTTCATCCCAGCCAGGATTTCTGCATCGCTGAGCCGTACAGCTTATTTCTTCCTGTCAGAAACTTTTGGACAGCCTATAATGTCATATTGAAGTGAAGGAACGTTTCAGCTATGTTGTACATCGGCGGGAAAATGTTGAAATCATCTTCAGTAGTAAATTGAATGCCAGCCTGAGAATGGCCAGCACAAATGCATCTGTGGTTTTCTGTATGTTTCCGACGTACATTGAAAAACGCTGTTAAAAATAAAGTATAAAATTAGTTAGTATGATTTGTTGTTGTTATTAAACGTTGTTGCATTTGTGGAAGAGGACACTGAATTAACACATACTATGTGGCACTGTGCTTTGTATATTTATTATTTAGATGGTACAGTGTATGGGTGTGAGGATGAAGTAGTCATAAAGAAATACAGTCAAGTACAAGCAGGAGCAACAGCATGGATGAGGGTGGGAGGTACAATGTGGGACAGAAAGCTGAAGACAACTGAAAGGAAGAGCGTTGGAAGTCTGTGCTGTGCCAACATGTATATATGGGTTGGGTACACTGGCACTGACGCAAGCAGGATATCTTACGGTAGCAGAAGACAACTGGGTCAGAAGAATAAGTAAAGTGCAAGGAAAGATGGAAGATAAGGGAATTGAGGCAGGAAATTGTAATGAAAAAATACATAAAAGAGGTATGTACAAAGCCACAAATGTGTGGCCTTCACAGAAGAGAGGGAAGCATGGAAGGGGATAATGAATGTGACATAGTCCCACCCTGAGAAGGGAAGATTTATATTTCCTGTCATGTTGATAAATTAGCCCCACTGGATGACATTCCTAGTGAAATTTGGCATATTCCAAACTTAACCAAGGCCTGCAAAGGAACATACATAAAGAATATATAAGACATGAGGACATCACGAAAGGACTCATAGTTGCAAACATTACTGTACCATTAGATCACTAGTGCATTTTCCAACCTTCAGTTTCTACTTCATTAATGTATAATCGTGTAAGCATTATTTCATAGGGTGGCGTATGAAAATTATTTGTTTATGTAGACAATTTATTAAATAATAAGTAGCTGTAGTGTATTTGGCGTCATATTTAAATCCCGCCTCTGTTGTAACGGGTTTGTCCATATTAGGGATAACTATGTTAGTGTTTTGTGTTTGGAAAGCGCGCGAAGTTGGATTTTACCATTGTACGTGCATATTCGGTTGATGTATTTGATATTAGTGTATAGTTACATACCATGTTTAAATTATTATATGGTTGTATTTTCATTGTAGTAGCAAGTCATTTGTTTTTCATCACTAAGGTATTTGCTATTATACCACTGGCCACGATTTCCAGCCGTGAATACATATTATCGCCCACAACGAACTAAAACGGAAACAATTCCCTTTTGAGAAGTAGTTATTAAGACCTGACGGCGTTTGCTTCGACTAGGTATAAGTTTTGTCAATTGGCACTGCAAAATAAGGAGTTCACAGCTACATGTAGGTTTCCCTGTACCAGACAGCATAGTAATTATAATATCGGACCGTATGACGGTGGTGTAGCATTTCATTTGACACAACCTGATGATAAAAACACTGATTTTCATTACTATATGATGTCTGAGACATTTGTAGTTTTGTTTTAGTGGCTTAGGCTCACATGTCACGATGCAGGCGTTCTTGAAAGGTGGCACATCTTCATTTGCGTCTAAGCCAAGCAAGGAGACGGCCAGTTCTTCCGGCAGATCACAGACAAAAAAGAAGCCAACACCTTGGGTGGAGAAATAGTACGCCCGCATGTCTTTCCAACTTTATAAGTTTTAATCTTACTCAAATATCAGCAACATTTACAAGTATTGAAACTATATTGGTATATATTATTCAAATAATGTAGTTATTATTGTAATTGCACCAATAGTTAATTATATTATTTTACAAGTACAGCATATGATGTAGTGCATAATGAGAAATAAATTGGTAATATTTTATAACTGTTCATTGCGATGACAATGTATTTCCTGTAAAATGTAATGCGCCTCTGAATGGTTTTATTGCTAGAGATATGGCGTAGACAAATACTGTTCTTTATTATTATATCATTATTATACGGCTCCACATTTTGATAATTAATGGCGTTATTTGATGATTTTCCCTGAAGTGTACAATGTGTAATTGTCGGATTGTGCTGGTTGACAGTCGGCCAAGAAGTGTCAATGACGTGGCTCACCAGGATGAAGTTGTGGCCGTCTTAAAGAAATCTCTGCATGGAGGAGATGTAAGTATCCCACTGTTTTATTGTTTTACCACCTTTAGCAGGAATGTTACAGGTCAGTATAGCATTATGGAAAGACCTGTCCACCCATCATTTGGATAGGTAAAACCCCTTGCTGACGGGTGGAAATATCAGTGGTTTGGTGGTGGAGGCTGGTGTCTACAACAAGCTATGACTAGGGCAATGTATAAACATTCGCACATTATGTACAGTATATTACATCCACGATATCTGCCAAGTGTAATGTAGCCAGCAGCCATCCCCTTGCGTGCAATAAAGCATATTTTAAATTAAAGAAAACCTATACTTATGTTCCCTCTTTTGGCTCAAGATATAAAGGTAAAGGCATGTACTGTAGTAATGGTAACATCTAAACTGCAGTAATGACTTGTTATAAATATGAATTGTGGTAATATTTATGGTCGTTCATTGGTAGCTTCCAAATCTGCTCTTTTATGGACCTCCTGGCACGGGAAAGACGTCAACCATATTGGCTATAGCAAGAGATTTATTTGGGTAAGTAATGATGGAAACTTGTCAGGTTGTCTCACACTCACGTTACTGTCCACTCAGTGTCCAGTTCTGTAGAAAAAAACCTATCTTATGGTAGTATGTAATGCAATTATATTTTAACAGTTTGCTTCTTTGAAATTATGTCCAATCCATGGACGCACAATTGTCACAATGTCATGATCTTATAAAGGCTCACTGAACCTGTCAATCTTAAGAACATTTACGACCAGCTGCCCTTTCTATACTGGCTCTAAGGGTAATCACTGCCAGGGTGCTGATAGTCCTTGCTGGTTCTTTTATGTCACAAACTGAGAAGGGGCAGACATTAACGTGATTTTCAATTCACCAGGGATACACAGTCCCCAATGTTGAGAGCCAGTTTTTTTACACCAAATATATAATGCCTGCCCTGACACAGTGTAGATCCTGAGCCGTTGGTGTGCCGGGCGGATGTGTTTACCGCTACACTATTTGCCCATCTCTAATGGTAGGGAAAAAGATGGACTGTATGTGATTGTGAAATGAGTAAGCGTTGTTTGTTTGAACCACCAGTTTGGTGTTCTTTTTCCTCTCCCTTCAGTGACATGTTTCGAGAGAGGATCCTAGAGTTGAATGCATCTGATGAAAGGGGCATCAATGTCATTCGTGCCAAAGTGAAGAATTTCTCGCAGTTGACAGCCAGCGGAACAAGACCAGAGTAAGCAGCTGTCGACAGTTTATTCACGATCCTTTTCTGAGGATTGTTTATTACATTTTTGTATGATTCGTTGAATATTGATAAATGTATTGATAAATATATAACTAATATTCACTTTTGACACAGTATATATGGATTATGATTGCTATATATTATGAAATTGGTGTTAACATTAAAATAGTTGGCATTTGCTTTTACTACACATAATATTGAATAATTGTACTATGGTGTTGTTCTTATGTATGTAAAACATACAATAGAACACACTACAGTGCATAGCATTGATTCGACTCCATAATTATGAACATTGCATACGTAGATTAGCTGTAACAATAGAGAGCACTGGTGTATTCAGTTTTCTCTCCAGACAAAATATAATAAATGAACTTTATAATACACAATCATATTTATAGTATACTCTTCTTCCTCATAGTTCCTGTATATATATATACATACATATATATATATATATATATATATGGAGAAGTCTAACTCCTGAACTATTTTATAGATTGTGCTGTCAATACCTTCCACTGCACACTAGCAGCCATAATCCACCTTGTATCTTTCTGTTGTTAGTATTTTTTTATTTATATCATTACAATAATCACTTCTGTTAACTGTGGTATTATTTATTTTTAAAAATTATACTGATTTGACTTGTGTACATTCAGCGGGCGGGCATGTCCCCCCTTCCGCATCGTGATTCTTGACGAAGGCGGACTCCATGACTTCAGCTGCCCAGGTTTGTATTAGCTGTACAAGATGTGGTTGTGTAAATAAATATACTTATAATGTGTGTATGCTACCAATGGTTGTAAAGTTGTAACTATAAGAAGAACAATGACAATACTTTAATGTCCATTGTGGGAAATTCATGTGGACTATCAGACCATAAAAAATGCATATTTATTATAAGACAATATCAAAATTAATATGCATGTGCAGAGTATGCGTACACACACATGGACCTGCAAACAACCACAACTTGGACTTTTAAATAATAATAAATAATTATGATGTTAAACATTAACACAGGAGCCAGGCTGATATTTAAATGATAAGCTATACAGCTTAAATTCTACATGCAACCGTATAGTGCTGTTTAATATTTACATATATTATATAACATAAAAACACATGAGCTAGTCTTGTAATAAGAAAGAGAATAATTTTTGACCGTATAAATAAACCTTTGAAGAAATAAAGTACTGGTAGGCATGGTAACGTAGTCTGTTTTACTAAATATATATCAAACTTGCTGGCTGAATTCATTAAGCATACATTTACCTACATTCTTGTACGTTGTAATTGTTATAATATACATAAAACTGCATTCAAAATAGATTGTGTAGTAAGAATTAAAAATTGCGCAATAGTTCCTAGAAAATAGGACATTTTATAAAATAACTTGAGGAGTAAACACTATATATGTTCAACATGAAAAAGACAGTATAGATGCCTGTGGTCATGCGTGTATTTTGCAGGCGGCCCTGAGACGCACCATGGAGAAAGGAAGTAAGACTACTCGATTCTGTCTCATCTGTAACTATGTCACACGCATCATCGAACCAATCACATCGCGCTGTGCAAAGTTCCGCTTCAAGCCAATCATAGCAGCCGTACTGAAAGAGCGATTGGAAGCCATTTGTAAAGCGGAAGGCGTTTTGTGTGACGAGAAGGTGAGTTTATCTGTCAGCTGTTTTATATTAGATTTTATATTATCTGCAGTGCAAATGTTACTGTGAATACATCGGTTTAGTGATCATATTTATTTTGCTTGACATTGACAAATGGAATGTTTTCGACAGTTTGCAGTATTTTTTATAACTTGTATACCTTTGTCGATGAACAATCAATTGTCATAGAATATTGCATTCCCAGTGGCTTGATGTGAAAATCATATCAAGATTTCAGTAGCAATAAAGCATTTTACCAACAGGAACATTATTCAAGGTGCAAGATGTTTATGTTCTGTGTATATGGTTTGTCTCTAGGCTCTCAGTGAAATAATCAAGATATCCGAGGGTGACATGAGGAAGGCTATCACACTGCTTCAGAGTCTCGCTCGACTCCGTGGCTCTGAAGAGATTGTACTCAGTGACATTGTCGACATCTCTGGGGTGAGGAGAGACTGGGGATGATAAGGCTGGACCCCTTAGGTGTAGAAATGTTTTTTTAAAATAAAAAATACCACAAACACTTGTCTCCAAGATTATGAGATCTTTATGTTTCTACCAAGACATTTTCATGTATAAATTCTTACCTGTAAATGACTTATTCTTGGATAAAATGTGTCAAAATCAAGTAATCAAATCCATTGTGAAATTTGTATTGCCTATTTTAGAATTTTTTTATAACATTTCTACATTTGGAAAAGATATATCCAAGTCCACTTAGGCTAGTATAGTCTGCACATTTGTTTACATACAGGTGGTACCAGAGGACGTGATTGACAACCTGATCCGTGTCTGCCACAGTGACTCATATGACAAACTAGACAGCACTGTCCAGGTAAATGTCTCTGGGGACATATTAACTCTGTATAATTTTATCAAAATATGACATTGACAGAAATATTTTAACGATGGTCTGTCAGTGTTTATGCTGATTTGACACCATTTTTAGCGATGTTATGCAGTTTTCTGAGGCATGGTGTGGTGTTTTAGTTTAGCTGCATTTCTGCCATGCAGCAATACACTTGCTCAAAGTTGTTTCTTGATGCTCTTAAGGCAGGTTATTGCTTGGGTCGACTGTCATTTTGCAATGGCGGAATGGTGGAGTCATGGTCTGTTATATTTCTTAAAAACCAAATTAAAAGACATGAATCTTGTTGAGTAAATAAAAAATGTGTTACATTTTAATATATTTTTTAATAAGTCCATTTGTGCTGAGATTCACAATGGCTGCTTACATTTCTGTTTGTCCACCAATGCAAAAATGTCGCCACTTGTTCACTGGCTCTGTTTCCTGTTCCATTGGTATCTATTTGACCTTTCAGGAGTTGATGGCTGAAGGTCACTCTGCCGTCCAGCTGCTCTTACAACTCCATGACAAGCTTGTAGAGGAGGACAAACTCGGTGACAATCAGAAGTCTGTCATCTTTGAGAAAATAGCTGTAAGTTATATTTCGCCACAACAGTCATGTTTTTTGTTGGAGATCAGTATGTTTTATTTGAATTTTAAGCAAATCTCAAAATTTGTCAGGTAGCATCTATAAGGGTCTGAAATATCCAAAAACAGTTTCCTTGAAATTTAAAAGAACATCCACATTCAGTATTTTTACTAATAATTTACCTACACATAAATGATAATAATGTAACTTCTAGTGCATCTAAATACTTGGAAACCAGGTTCAGAGGCACTCTGATACAAGATTTAGTCACAACGTTTCATAAAGTTGCAGTTAGACATAACTGCGTAAAAATAATAATTACTAAACTAGCATTAACCTGAACGACTAATTAATGATTGTTGATGCTGCGAAGAGTGAGACCACATTGCTTCTTTCCTCGCTAGGTCGTCGACAAATGCTTGATGGATGGTGCTGACGAATACCTGCAGATGATGGCACTTTGTACCGTCATCATGCAACAGATCTGTCATGCTGACAAGTGACATGTCACACGATTTGATGTCGGTGTCAACGACAGAGACATTTTGTAGTTCCGCAGATCTGTCATGCTGACAAGTGACATGGTGTCGGCGTCAACAACAGAGACACTGGTTTGGCAGATCTGTCACATAATGCTATCAGATGACGTGTTACCAGTTGTGTACTTCAGTTTAAACTTATAAAATGCAACAATCCAAGTTGAATTCACACAAGAAGAAACCTTTTTTGAGACATAGGATGTAATCCATATGAAGGATCAATTACAAATTGAGTAAGGCCGGAAATAACATTCATTAAATCTACCTATAAAACATTCAAAGTGTACTGGGTATACAAAATTTTAATATTCAAATGGACCTTCCTGGTAATAATTACCACTTGAATAATTTTTGAAACCCTGTTGCTGCCTATGTGTTGCACGTACTGTAGTATGAATACAGTTTAACAATTCCTTGTACGATGTTGGATGAAAACTCCATAATAATACAATATGTAGGCTTTGTGTGAAGGTCATCCTGGTAATGTGAGGTCTGGAAACACAGGCTGTTCATTGTCTGTTCATAAAAACAAAAAATTGTTTATTATATTACAGTATAACTAACACATGGGGTACATATGCAAAGATTTATTTAATGTTGTAACTTTTTAATTTTCAACAATATTGAGTACATTTTTTGAATTAAATCTACAAAAGTAATGTACAATTGTTGTTTTGCCATCTCACAGTTCTACACAGTAGAGCTGTATTGTATTGAGATCAAACTAACATTAAAAGCGACTGTACAGTTTGTCATTCATCATAATAGTCATGCTGAAAGTGTCACACTAAATAGTCACACTAAATTCATCCATTTTAACATAACTTAGACAAGAATGTCTGTTTAAAGTTTAAAGTAGTACACATGCATACTGGTCTAGTCATAAATAAATTGTTCTTGGTTTTAATTAAAATATATTTGAACATGTGGAATAAAAGCCAGCCTCAAATGTTTTATTCTATGTAATGAAACAAAATGTACTTAATGTGTAAACAAATTTCTAAACATAAATAGACATTTCATGTGCCTACATTCTGGTAAATGTCATCTGCAATTATTGGAAGGAAGACTGAAAATTTTCCCTAAACCATGCTATTAATAAATTTGCATTCATCGCCCCTCAGGTGCTTCTCAAAGTCATCTTTGTCAGTAGCCGGACCTTTCTTTTCCTACAACAAAAGGGATAACATAAGAAACAAGTTGCTACATTACATTAATTGTTATTAGCATAGACATGGAATAGCAAACAAGGCTTAGCAGTTACCCAGTATGACTATTATATCTTGAAGATGGTTTTTGTTGGCCAATTAATTTCTGCAGTCATTTATTTAGTCCAAGCAAAGTGCACATACCCGGTAATGATAGTGTCACCCACTTCAAAGAAGCTAACTAGCAGCAACAGACATTACCAGGTTGTATTGCTAGTACATGTAATAAGAGCAGAGGTCAAAGGTTGGACAAGTTTTGGGTAGAGTTGTGAAGTTTATGAAAGAAGAAACCTTGGTTCATATAAAATATCCATACACATTTATGAAAGAAACCTTGATTCATGAATGAGGTTGAATCCATGCATGTTTGTGAACAAACCTGGTATATGATAATTTTATTATAGAGGTATAAACTGAAGTAGCAAGCATTGTTTTCAAAAGAAAAGCCAGGATAAATTACCTAAAGTGGTGAGATTATACGTTCATAAATGATAAAAAGTGGTGAGATTATACGTTCATAAATGATAAAAAGTGGTGAGATTATACGTTCATAAATGATAAAGTTAAACAAATTGTAAAAAAACAACTTGGAAGTGAACAACCAAGACATATTGGGGGGGGGTGTTCTGAAAAAAAAAATTGATTATTTACCTTGTACATCGATGTCCTTTCAAAACTGTTCCCAGCACACTTGCTGAAAGATAATTAGCATAATATTAACATAGGTGAATGAAAATTTACAGTAACAACATAACATGTGCATAATATTGCTGCTGAAAATACACAGCTGAAGTCATATGACATATAAGAGATTAAGCTATTCACCTTTCTCAAACTAAAGCATACGTACAGTATAAATGAACAAATTGGTTATATCTGAGATTTACTACATTGGCTTAGTTGACGAACCTGCAAGGCTGTGTGGGATACTTGAAGAAAGAGACTGCAGGCTTCTTGCAGTCCTTACAGGCGAAGAAACGTTTCGTTGCGTTGTGCGACACCACCTGGTGGCCAGCCGCCTTGCACATGTCCGTTGCGGTAAACGCAGTGTACTTACACTAGAAACAAACACGCAGCATATAAGTGTGAGAACAGTCTCGCACTACAATGGTTGTGTGATACGTTTAAATCAAATAGCCACTCCTAAATTCATGAAGTTATGGAATAACTGATGTGACATTCAAGCAGCCATCTGACACAACCTTCAAGGAAGCTACACAACTATTTGAATACGTCATAACCATAATAATGTGCTTTCTTTTTATATGTTTCGTGTATGTTATGATTGTAATTTTTAACCCTTACTATTTGTACGATTTATGTAAATGATGTACAAATGTCTCGGCCATGCAACATACACTGCTACAAAGCATACTATCAAGTAAAAATAAATTATCAATTAAAACAATCCAGTCTAACTACAACTGCACCAGTGTAACAAGTAATGTATCTAACCCCCAGGAAGGTCATGGGGAAGGTTATATGCAGCTGTATCAACAGGAAGGTCATGGGGAAGGTTATATGCAGCTGTATCAACAGGAAGGTCATGGGGAAGGTTATATGCAGCTGTATCAACTGGAAGGTCATGGGGAAGGTTATATGCAGCTGTATCAACTGGAAGGTCATGGGGAAGGTTATATGCAGCTGTATCAACAGGAAGGTCATGGGGAAGGTTATATGCAGCTGTATCAACAGGAAGGTCATGGGGAAGGTTATATGCAGCTGTATCAACAGGAAGGTCATGGGGAAGGTTATATGCAGCTTTATCAACAGGAAGGTCATGGGGAAGGTTATATGCAGCTGTATCAACTGGAAGGTCATGGGGAAGGTTGTATGCAGCTGTATCAACAGGAAGGTCATGGGGAGGTTATATGCAGCTGTATCAACTGGAAGGTCATGGGGAAGGTTATATGCAGCTGTATCAACAGGAAGGTCATGGGGAAGGTTATATGCAGCTGTATCAACTGGAAGGTCATGGGGAAGGTTATATGCAGCTTTATCAACAGGAAGGTCATGGGGAAGGTTATATGCAGCTGTATCAACTGGAAGGTCATGGGGAAGGTTGTATGCAGCTGTATCAACAGGAAGGTCATGGGGAGGTTATATGCAGCTGTATCAACTGGAAGGTCATGGGGAAGGTTATTTGCAGCTGTATCAACAGGAAGGTCATGGGGAAGGTTATATGCAGCTGTATCAACAGGAAGGTCATGGGGAAGGTTATATGCAGCTGTATCAACTGGAAGGTCATGGGGAAGGTTATATGCAGCTGCATCAACAGGAAGGTCATGGAGAGGTTATATGCAGCTGCATCAACAGGAAGGTCATGGAGAGGTTATATGCAGCTGTATCAACTATCTACCAATCAATTGGGTGATGTTTGAGGTAGCTTGTAGAAAACCAGCATAACAATGCAAACAACTGTTCACATTTACTTAATTTTCATTTCTCAGTCAAGAAATAGTTTTCTGCATTTGTTTACATCACATAATATTGAACTAAGACCTGGTTTCTGATCTAACTACGACATTGATTACTTAAGTTGCATCAGTTTCATCTGATAGTTATATTTTTTTAAATAAATTATTAGATGTATTCTCTGTCTTACACGCTGCAGCGCCAGTGGATAATATCACATAAAACTGCTTTAACATTTGCCCCCGGGACCATTTGAAAACTGATTCAACTTATCTGGGAAGCATTCAGGCATGCTGCTATTACTGCACAAAAAGTTACCTGTTTGCAGGAGACAACTCTGCATTTCATCTCGCGGACAGTCGACATCTTCTCTTCCATCTTTTCTTTCTGCTCGAGAACATCAAAGTATTGGTCCTGACGCGCTTGGTCCTTCTGGAAGTGACAACAATGATTGGTTCTAAAGGGCCTGGTCCTTCTGGAAGTGACAACAATGATTGGTTCTAAAGGGCCTGGTCCTTCTGTAAGTGACAACATTGATTGGTTCTAAAGGGCCTGGTCCTTCTGGAAGTGACAACAATGATTGGTTCTAAAGGGCCTGGTCCTTCTGGAAGTGACAACAATGATTGGTTCTAAAGGGCCTGGTCCTTCTGGAAGTGACAACAATGATTGGTTCTAAAGGGCCTGGTCCTTCTGGAAGTGACAACAATGATTGGTTCTAAAGGGCCTGGTCCTTCTGGAAGTGACAACAATGATTGGTTCTAAAGGGCCTGGTCCTTCTGTAAGTGACAACAATGATTGGTTCCAAAGGGCCTGGTCCTTCTGGAAGTGACAACAATGATCGGTTCCAAAGGGCCTGGTCCTTCTGTAAGTGACAACAATGATCGGTTCTAAAGGGCCTGGTCCTTCTGTAAGTGACAACAATGATCGGTTCTAAAGGGCCTGGTCCTTCTGGAAGTGACAACAATGATCGGTTCTAAAGGGCCTGGTCCTTCTGGAAGTGACAACAATGATTGGTTCTAAAGGGCCTGGTCCTTCTGGAAGTGACAACAATGATTGGTTCTAAAGGGGTCCTTCTGAAGTGACAACATGATTGGTTCTAAGGGCCTGGTCCTTCTGGAAGTGACAACATTGATTGGTTCTAAAGGGCCTGGTCCTTCTGGAAGTGACAACAATGATTGGTTCTAAAGGGCCTGGTCCTTCTGTAAGTGACAACAATGATTGGTTCTAAAGGGCCTGGTCCTTCTGTAAGTGACAACAATTTATTGGTTCTAAAGGGCCTGGTCCTTCTGTAAGTGACAACAATGATCGGTTCTAAAGGGCCTGGTCCTTCTGTAAGTGACAACAATGATCGGTTCTAAAGGGCCTGGTCCTTCTGTAAGTGACAACAATGATCGGTTCTAAAGGGCCTGGTCCTTCTGTAAGTGACAACAATGATCGGTTCTAAAGGGCCTGGTCCTTCTGTAAGTGACAACAATGATCGGTTCTAAAGGGCCTGGTCCTTCTGTAAGTGACAACAATGATCGGTTCTAAAGGGCCTGGTCCTTCTGTAAGTGACAACATTGATTGGTTCTAAAGGGCCTGGTCCTTCTGTAAGTGACAACAATGATTGGTTCTAAAGGGCCTGGTCCTTCTGTAAGTGACAACAATGATTGGTTCTAAAGGGCCTGGTCCTTCTGGAAGTGACAACAATGATTGGTTCTAAAGGGCCTGGTCCTTCTGTAAGTGACAACAATGATTGGTTCTAAAGGGCCTGGTCCTTCTGTAAGTGACAACATTGATTGGTTCTAAAGGGCCTGGTCCTTCTGTAAGTGACAACAATGATTGGTTCTAAAGGGCCTGGTCCTTCTGTAAGTGACAACATTGATTGGTTCTAAAGGGCCTGGTCCTTCTGTAAGTGACAACAATGATTGGTTCTAAAGGGCCTGGTCCTTCTGTAAGTGACAACATTGATTGGTTCTAAAGGGCCTGGTCCTTCTGTAAGTGACAACAATGATTGGTTCTAAAGGGCCTGGTCCTTCTGTAAGTGACAACAATGATTGGTTCTAAAGGGCCTGGTCCTTCTGTAAGTGACAACATGATGGTTCTAAAGGGCCTGGTCCTTCTGTAAGTGACAACAATGATCGGTTCTAAAGGGCCTGGTCCTTCTGTAAGTGACAACAATGATCGGTTCTAAAGGGCCTGGTCCTTCTGTAAGTGACAACAATGATCGGTTCTAAAGGGCCTGGTCCTTCTGTAAGTGACAACAATGATGGTTCTAAAGGGCCTGGTCCTTCTGTAAGTGACAACAATGATGGTTCTAAAGGGCCTGGTCCTTCTGTAAGTGACAACAATGATGGTTCTAAAGGGCCTGGTCCTTCTGTAAGTGACAACATGATTGGTTCTAAAGGGCCTGGTCCTTCTGTAAGTGACAACAATGATTGGTTCTAAAGGGCCTGGTCCTTCTGAAGTGACAACAATGATTGGTTCTAAAGGGCCTGGTCCTTCTGAAGTGACAACAATGATTGGTTCTAAAGGGCCTGGTCCTTCTGTAAGTGACAACAATGATTGGTTCTAAAGGGCCTGGTCCTTCTGTAAGTGACAACATGATTGGTTCTAAAGGGCCTGGTCCTTCTGTAAGTGACAACATGATTGGTTCTAAAGGGCCTGGTCCTTCTGTAAGTGACAACATGATTGGTTCTAAAGGGCCTGGTCCTTCTGTAAGTGACAACAATGATTGGTTCTAAAGGGCCTGGTCCTTCTGTAAGTGACAACATGATTGGTTCTAAAGGGCCTGGTCCTTCTGTAAGTGACAACAATGATTGGTTCTAAAGGGCCTGGTCCTTCTGTAAGTGACAACATGATGGTTCTAAAGGGCCTGGTCCTTCTGTAAGTGACAACAATGATGGTTCTAAAGGGCCTGGTCCTTCTGTAAGTGACAACAATGATTGGTTCTAAAGGGCCTGGTCCTTCTGTAAGTGACAACAATGATTGGTTCTAAAGGGCCTGGTCCTTCTGAAGTGACAACAATGATTGGTTCTAAAGGGCCTGGTCCTTCTGTAAGTGACAACAATGATCGGTTCTAAAGGGCCTGGTCCTTCTGTAAGTGACAACAATGATCGGTTCTAAAGGGCCTGGTCCTTCTGGAAGTGACAACAATGATTGGTTCTAAAGGGCCTGGTCCTTCTGGAAGTGACAACAATGATTGGTTCTAAAGGGCCTGGTCCTTCTGGAAGTGACAACATTGATTGGTTCTAAAGGGCCTGGTCCTTCTGGAAGTGACAACAATGATTGGTTCTAAAGGGCCTGGTCCTTCTGTAAGTGACAACAATGATTGGTTCTAAAGGGCCTGGTCCTTCTGTAAGTGACAACATTGATTGGTTCTAAAGGGCCTGGTCCTTCTGTAAGTGACAACAATGATCGGTTCTAAAGGGCCTGGTCCTTCTGTAAGTGACAACAATGATCGGTTCTAAAGGGCCTGGTCCTTCTGTAAGTGACAACAATGATTGGTTCTAAAGGGCCTGGTCCTTCTGTAAGTGACAACAATGATTGGTTCTAAAGGGCCTGGTCCTTCTGAAGTGACAACAATGATTGGTTCTAAAGGGCCTGGTCCTTCTGTAAGTGACAACAATGATGGTTCTAAAGGGCCTGGTCCTTCTGTAAGTGACAACATTGATTGGTTCTAAAGGGCCTGGTCCTTCTGGAAGTGACAACAATGATTGGTTCTAAAGGGCCTGGTCCTTCTGTAAGTGACAACAATGATTGGTTCTAAAGGGCCTGGTCCTTCTGTAAGTGACAACATGATTGGTTCTAAAGGGCCTGGTCCTTCTGTAAGTGACAACAATGATTGGTTCTAAAGGGCCTGGTCCTTCTGTAAGTGACAACATTGATTGGTTCTAAAGGGCCTGGTCCTTCTGTAAGTGACAACAATGATTGGTTCTAAAGGGCCTGGTCCTTCTGTAAGTGACAACATTGATTGGTTCTAAAGGGCCTGGTCCTTCTGTAAGTGACAACAATGATTGGTTCTAAAGGGCCTGGTCCTTCTGTAAGTGACAACATTGATTGGTTCTAAAGGGCCTGGTCCTTCTGTAAGTGACAACAATGATGGTTCTAAAGGGCCTGGTCCTTCTGTAAGTGACAACAATGATGGTTCTAAAGGGCCTGGTCCTTCTGTAAGTGACAACAATGATTGGTTCTAAAGGGCCTGGTCCTTCTGTAAGTGACAACATTGATTGGTTCTAAAGGGCCTGGTCCTTCTGTAAGTGACAACAATGATGGTTCTAAAGGGCCTGGTCCTTCTGTAAGTGACAACAATGATTGGTTCTAAAGGGCCTGGTCCTTCTGTAAGTGACAACAATGATCGGTTCTAAAGGGCCTGGTCCTTCTGTAAGTGACAACAATGATCGGTTCTAAAGGGCCTGGTCCTTCTGGAAGTGACAACAATGATTGGTTCTAAAGGGCCTGGTCCTTCTGGAAGTGACAACAATGATTGGTTCTAAAGGGCCTGGTCCTTCTGGAAGTGACAACATTGATTGGTTCTAAAGGGCCTGGTCCTTCTGGAAGTGACAACAATGATTGGTTCTAAAGGGCCTGGTCCTTCTGTAAGTGACAACAATGATTGGTTCTAAAGGGCCTGGTCCTTCTGTAAGTGACAACAATGATTGGTTCTAAAGGGCCTGGTCCTTCTGTAAGTGACAACAATGATGGTTCTAAAGGGCCTGGTCCTTCTGTAAGTGACAACAATGATCGGTTCTAAAGGGCCTGGTCCTTCTGTAAGTGACAACAATGATCGGTTCTAAAGGGCCTGGTCCTTCTGTAAGTGACAACAATGATCGGTTCTAAAGGGCCTGGTCCTTCTGTAAGTGACAACAATGATCGGTTCTAAAGGGCCTGGTCCTTCTGTAAGTGACAACAATGATCGGTTCTAAAGGGCCTGGTCCTTCTGTAAGTGACAACAATTTATCGGTTCTAAAGGGCCTGGTCCTTCTGTAAGTGACAACAATGATTGGTTCTAAAGGGCCTGGTCCTTCTGTAAGTGACAACAATGATTGGTTCTAAAGGGCCTGGTCCTTCTGTAAGTGACAACAATGATTGGTTCTAAAGGGCCTGGTCCTTCTGTAAGTGACAACAATGATTGGTTCTAAAGGGCCTGGTCCTTCTGTAAGTGACAACATTGATTGGTTCTAAAGGGCCTGGTCCTTCTGTAAGTGACAACAATGATTGGTTCTAAAGGGCCTGGTCCTTCTGTAAGTGACAACAATGATTGGTTCTAAAGGGCCTGGTCCTTCTGTAAGTGACAACAATGATTGGTTCTAAAGGGCCTGGTCCTTCTGTAAGTGACAACATTGATTGGTTCTAAAGGGCCTGGTCCTTCTGTAAGTGACAACAATGATTGGTTCTAAAGGGCCTGGTCCTTCTGTAAGTGACAACATTGATTGGTTCTAAAGGGCCTGGTCCTTCTGTAAGTGACAACAATGATTGGTTCTAAAGGGCCTGGTCCTTCTGTAAGTGACAACAATGATCGGTTCCAAAGGGCCTGGTCCTTCTGGAAGTGACAACAATGATCGGTTCCAAAGGGCCTGGTCCTTCTGGAAGTGACAACAATGATCGGTTCTAAAGGGCCTGGTCCTTCTGGAAGTGACAACAATGATCGGTTCCAAAGGGCCTGGTCCTTCTGGAAGTGACAACAATGATCGGTTCCAAAGGGCCTGGTCCTTCTGGAAGTGACAACAATGATCGGTTCCAAAGGGCCTGGTCCTTCTGGAAGTGACAACAATGATCGGTTCCAAAGGGACCTGGTCCTTCTGGAAGTGACAACAATGATCGGTTCCAAAGGACCTGGTCCTTCTGGAAGTGACAACAATGATCGGTTCCAAAGGACCT